>JAHTLZ010000038.1:8274871-8299994 GCA_023846285.1 Phrynocephalus versicolor | reverse complement strand
AGAACTTTGCAAAGCCTTTCAGAGCAAGGTTTCCCATGCTGAATAAACACAAGGGTTATTTAACAAGACAAAAATAACCACTTCTCAAAATAAAGAGTGGTCTTCAGGTGTCCTGTTCACTTTCTCTTTTGGTAGGGACTAATATTGGCTCCCTGGACCCACTGCAGTTGCCCATCTTTAATACTGAACAACGGCAATTGTCCGGGGATGGGGGGGGGGGGAGAGAGAGACTTGGCAACAACCAGAGGTTTGCTAGTACACAGATACCTGTGGAAAGTGTGCTTTGAGGAGAAGAAGAAAAAGAAAGAAAGAAAACGGCCTTATCTACCACCTTAACCTGGCGCCGACGCCATCACAGCTCCCTTAAGAGTGCCAAACAGCAAGGTTTTTCATTACAAGGTCATCTGTTGCACTGGAATGGAGTGGAAATTAATCTCCCAATTCTCGAAAACGAGATGGGGGGGGAGGTATCACAAGGTATAGGAGAAAGAGACAATATTTTCCAACAATTGAGAATTTTAAGCTCTGTGGTATCTGACTGCCATCTAGTGGTGCACGGCAGCCCCAGAAGATTCAGATTGAAAAATTACAGATTTTTCTCCTGTGATAGCTCCATCTTTAAACAACAAACAAATAATCCTTCCGCTTTTGTATCCATGGGCATGGTGCCCTATCCCCAATGCATATTAGCCAACGGGCTTATTTTTTAATACCATGAAACCTCAAGGCATTGAGGGAGAAACCATGCCTGGCTTGAAGTGTACAAAATCTCAGACTTTCGTCTAAACCGGTCTCGGGATCAGACGAAGGAAGACCAAACCAGTATTAGACCAGAAACCAAGGTTTGTTGTTGCTGTACAAATCCTGGCTTGTTTACCACACACTTGCTATCACGGTACCTTCAAACTCTGCTGTTCCCCCTGGGTTTGATGGTCAAGGAACTGTGTTGGGGCAGATAACCCATCCCTCTTTAGAGGGAAACCTTGCCAGAAACTTCACCAAGTCCAAGAGGACCAAAGAGAGTCTTAACCCAACCATTGGCACAAGGCTGCCCTGGGTGGTTCAATTTCACACCGCAAGTGCTTCAACCCAACAAGAAGGTCAACCCATCAGCTGCATGGGTTGGCCGTTGGCGCCCTCCACAAAGACGTGACCGCAGCCCAGGCTGAAATATACACCGCGACCGTCGTACGAGACCCACCGTGTTGGAACTGAGTTTCCACTTTCAAGTACTGCCGGAGCAAGTCCATCACCACAGCCTTCATGTGCCCTCGGATGCCGCTCCGGTACCTGCAGGGACACCCCAAGGAAAGCCAGAGAAGCTGCTAAGGACCAGATGCTTCTGCTATAATGCAGCCACGTTCCCCATTATCTTTTAGATTCCACACCCACCTCAATCCTTCCAATGTTCACTTGGTTTTCTTGCTGCCACGCAGGTCAGCATCACAGTTCTCAAGGCAAGACCGATGGCCTAGGACCCAGTTGTTCTAGGGGGCTGAGCGCCACTGCTTCGTCTTAGTGCCACATAACAAAATGCAGACTGCGGGAACTTACAGTCAAGGTCTTCTCATGGGTGGCACCCTTGATATGATATTCTATGCCCCTAGGCACAGTACTGGTGAACCTTTGGCTCTCCAGATGTTTTTGGACCACAACTCCCACCATCCTTAGTCATTGGCCATCTACGCTCGGATTTCTGGGAGTTGCAGTCCAAAACCTCTGGAGTGCTGAAGGTGGCCTCATTTTTTTTTAAACCGATAAAAAAAAATCTTTTTCCAGCAGATTTCTGATTACAGCAATGCATTAGACTCGAGTCTCATAGTTCAAGGTCTAGAAATGCATAAATAAAAATAAATTAAAGAAAGAAAGAAGTTCAAGGCTGGTCTAGAAATGCATGAATAAAAATAAATAAAATAAATATATATAAGTTCAGAAAGTGACTTCTAAGATAGAAGACTACCATGACAGGATGATGTCATTTCTAACCGAGCAGTGCTAGGATGATGCCCAGAGCATCTTCTTTCCAGTGCTCAATGATGAACAATTTCAACACGTCATTCTATATTAAAAAGTAACTTCCCAAATTCTGCAAATGTTCCCCTCCCTGGTACTCTAACAATGATCTGACTCGCGATTTTCAACTATTTTTCTGCTGATATATATATTGTAACCAGGATCATTGATAAATACTAAAATCTGCCGATTTATTTTGCACGGTGGCTTAAGAAGGGACAGATCCTAAAACAAAAAGCATGACTGCTGGGCGTTTGACCTGTTTTGCCCATATGTTTCAACCTCACGTCTCAACACACTACGTTTCTACGACGACCCTCACCTCTGTACCAGCTGCACAATACTCTGGGTGTTCATAAAGAAGACTTCGCGCTCCGATTTGCGGTTCAGGGTGGCCGCGTGACTGTCCAGGATATTAGCAATCTACAAGGAAAAAGTGACAAAAAAGTTGAAACAAAGTTCAAGAACAAATATATTTTTTGGGGGGGTATTAAGAACAGATCCCCCAAAAGCCAAAAATCTGAATATGGCGAAGATTTACATATTTTGTAATACAGTCGTAGCCCTGTACCCCTGGGGGATTCAATCTGGGCATCCCTGTGGATACCAAAACCCGCAGATAAGACCGAACGCCCTGTCAGTACCTCTTTTCAACAGAAACTAGCTTTGCAGCACCTATTAGTGACAGCAGGTTATTTAATTATTTGTTGGCAGCCAACCATGGATAACTGCACCAGCGGATACCGAATCAGTGGAGACAGGGGCGTTAATCAATCGAGTAAGCGGGGATGCAAACATTTGCTTCTTTATAACCCAGAGCACAGAGAGAACTCCTAGTTCCCGGAGCTCCTTGCCCTCTGAAGAGGCCAGCCACAGAGTCTGGCGAGATGTCAGGAAGAAAAACTTCCAGAACACGGCCAGACAGCCCGAAAAACTCACAATAACGATCAGATCCCGGCCGTGAAAGCCTTTGCTTTCTTACATTTGCTTTTTTCATTGTGGCAGGCAAGGATGGAAAAAATATATCAACCCTCTAGCCCAGTGGTTCCCAGCCTTGGGTCGCTGGATGTCCTTGGACTGCAACTCCCAGGAATTCTGGCCAAACAGAATCCAAGACAAAGACGACGACAGCTACTGTGTTTTTCCGAAAATAAGACAGTGTCTTATATTAATTCTTGCTCCCAAAGATGCGCTAGGTCTTATTTTCAGGGGATGTCTTATTTTTCCATGAAGAGGAATACAGTACACATTCACTGTTATCTTATTATAAGGGAGGCCTTATTTTCGGGGGGGAAATGCCTTATATTTCAGTGAGAGGCAAAACTGTAAGTAGGTCTTATTTTCGGGGGATGTCTTGTTTTCGGGGAAACAGGGTAGCAGTGAAGGATTCTGGGAGTCGGGAGTCCAAGAACGCCTGGGAACCGCTGCTTTATGGTGAAGCAAACCGGCCCCCGCGTAAGGCCACCAAGCCAATCCCACTCTGGTTGATCTGTAGGAGTCCCCTGGGAAGGCCATTCCGCACCTGTTGGCTTGGAAACTGGCAGAGGACGGAAGTGATGTTGCTGGCATACTGGGCCATCTCCTTTTTGATGGATTTCTCCACGTTGGGTGGGATCCTCCCTGAGACGCTGGTCATGATGTCCTGGAGTTCCAGCAGGGGTAAGGAGGGGTCCCGGAGGGTCTTCATCAGCCGTTCCACCCAGTCCTTCACCTGAGTTAATGGAGAGCGGTGTTTATTTTTTTAAATGACCACATTTTATGCATGCTATATACCAGGCCTGCCCAACAGGTAGACCGCGGGCTACTGGTAGCCCGTGAAGGGTTCAAACGTAGCCCGCCGGCTATCAATAAAAAATGTGAGGGCATAAGTTCTCCACCCCTCCCTCCCCCATCCCAAGGACCACCACTGCCCCAGCAAAGTTCTGGGTCTGCCAGCCCACTGTCTCAGCTGAGCGCCAGGGCACAATGAAATCTGTTCTCTCAAGAGCAGATTAATTGGTTTTTAGTGCATTCCTATGGGAAACCGCTGCTCTACTTACAAAAGCTTTTACTTATGAGCATGAGCTCAGAACAGATAAAATTTGTAAGTAGAGGTTTTAGTGTAGTAGCCCTCAGGCACTTTGGGCCAAAAAAAGTAGACCTTGGCCTGTTCAAAGTCAAACAGCCCTGCTATATACAGTGGTACCCCGACTTAAGAGCAGCTCGACTTAAGAGAAATTCAACTTAAGAGCGGAAAACTGTTGGCGTTTTAACTGCCGCCTTACAAATTTTAGATCTGGTCTGCTCGACTTATAATTTTTTTATTTTTTTATTTAAAAAATTGACTTATTTTTTCAATTTTTTAGATAAGTACCACGACTTAAGAGTAGTTCGACTTAAGAGCATGCATTTGGAACGGATTAAATTCGTACGTTGAGATTCCACTGTATTTTAAAGAATGCAACAAGGAGGTGTCTTCCGACATGAAAAAAAAATGGCATTAACCGGAAAATTGATTTCGTGATGGAAAAAAGCCCTCTTGAGCCCTCTAGTGGCCAAGGTTTTTTTTATAAAAAAGGAAATTAAAATTGAGGCATGAGAGGCATGTTGGGGAGCAAGATTAACACCCCCACGTCCCGACCAAAAGCCAGACATCAGGAGGAAATTTGCAGATAGGGGCGGGAAAATAGCCCAGGTGTGGTAGATGGCAGATGGCCGTGCGCTCCAAAGAAGGGAGACCCGATTATGAGGGGGAAGCGGGGGCTGAGGATAGTAGGACACGGCAGCAGAAAGCTACGGAGCCGCTACTCCTAGGGGCAGAAGAGGAAAGGCGAGAGGGAGCTACCTTGCTGGTAAAGAAGGGCTCCGGAAGGCAGTAACCGTTCATCACGTTCACCAGGTTGTCGAGGACATAATGGAAGACACGGTGGAGCTTCTCGCCTCGCAGGGCCGTGCTCTGGATCTCTGGCAAGGTGCCCGTTTGGAGTTCAGCCTTGAGATATACACGGAGACTCAGGTGAGTTTGGGGGTCGGGAGGGAAGGTTCGGAGCAAGATCAAGAGGAGCCTCCTGGCACAGTAGCTCAATGCCTGGACTGCAGGTAAAACGGTGCTCACCACCTGGGGTTCAATCCCAGGTAGCTGACTTCCAGGTTCACTCAGCCTTCCGTCCTTACGAGGTCGGTAAAATGAGTACCCAGCTCGCTGGGGGTGGGAGGGGGCAATGTGTAGCCTGCACACTGTAATTAAAATTGTAAACCGCCCAGAGACTACTTAAAGTGGTATGGGGCGGTATATAAGCAGAACACTTTGCTTTTGCTTTTTAGCATCTTAATTGCTGCCAAGATTAACACTGAGGCCATGCCTTTCTTCAGAAGGTCTTTTTAGAATATGTGGATCAGGCTTGTCCAACAGTTTCCAGCAGATGTTTTCACCCATAGCACGGTTTATTTAGAGACGGGCACGAACCAGTTCGTCCCGGTTCACGCGATACTGCCGCTCCCCTCCCCTGCCTCCTCTGGCTCCAACAGCCACTCCCCAGGTCTAGTTTGCCGGCTTCCGTCACCTCCTCCGCTGATCTTCCGTTCCGGGCTACAGCTCAGGCTTCTCTGCTTTGCCTCTTATTAGCTGATCTCCCCTTCCGACCAAAGGGCATGGCAGAGAAGTCTCCGCTCTTGCTCGTGACTGGGAGATTACTCAACAAGGTAGAAAAAGCAAGTAAGGGAAGGCAAGGAGGGAGTTTAAAGCCCCCCTGTAGAGCACTGTGAATTATGTCTTCACTTCTTCACTGAGTCTTAAACGTGGGCCCAGTTCCCATTCTGGGAGGTTCAAGGCTCTGATCCTACAGGGTAGCACGGCCTTTCTCTAATTCATGCTGTGACAACCAGAATTTACAAAAGAATATACAAGTTTTCTCCAGAAGCAACTTGTTCTCCGGAGCCACCGCCATTAGTACAAGGGAGCCACAGCTACTTGGAATACCCCTCTGGAGAAGATTCTCTGGCGGTGGATATACCCTGCTTAAACGGGTTGGCCACTGAACCCGGTTATTCAAGAGGTGCTCTAAATGCCTTCTTTCTGGGACAGGGTTTCACTGGACCACACAGGTCTCTCCAACTCTGGGGTGTCCATCTGCTTAGTCCTTTTGCTCCAACCCTCAGGGCTTTCGCAACTCTCGCTTTCCTGTTTGTGGCATTCGGTTGCACCCTCACCGCAGGATTGTGGGGCAAAGCCGCTCCGCAGAACAAGCAAAGTCCCAGGGCAGGGAGCCAGGCTGGCCTATCGTAGGCTGAACTAAATGAAAAGTCACAGCCTTCTAAAAACCCTGTCCGCCTGCCCTCTTGGAAGGTCTTTCTAGCCCAGAGCTCATGTTTCCTAAGCGTTGGCCATGGTTGCACTCGGAAACGTACCTGCTGAACTCGGCTGGGGTCATCCAGCTGCAGCTTCGCAATCACACAGCCGGGATCCAGCGCCGCACCGGGGCGCTTCACATAATGGATGCAGCCCGACTCCACTGCGGTGAGAGTCATAACCATTTTCATCACCTGTAGGTGAGACGTAGTCCGGGAGAGGTAAATCCTTACAAAACCAAAACAATCTAGGCCTCTTCTCTTTTTTTTGTGGGGCCAAATTCAAATCTTGCGCAGAATTCCCTAATTGTTTCTTGTTTTTCGTTTTGCTTGGCCTAGTCACATGCCTCCCCCCCCACATTGCTTCATTCTGGAAGGGCGATCAAATCTTCACTCCCTCACCATGAAATGCCAAAGTGTGACATGCACATACATCACATGTGCCTTAAGAAACGCTAGAAGCCCAAACGGATCCTGAAACATTTATTTCCCCTTGTTCAAATAGGTGAACTCAAGCAAATGCTTCCAGGCTATACCTGCTGCACCTAATGGCCAAGGGGAAATGTTTTGAACATAATGAGAAAGCTGCTGACCACGGTTCTGATGAGTGAAACAGGGATGGAACGAGGGATGGAGGGAAGGTAGGAAGGAAGGAAGGAAAGAGCAAAAGAAGGGAGTGAGGGTAGGGAGGAAGGAAGGAGGGAGGGAGGGAAGGAAGGAAGGAAGGAAGGAAAGAAAGAGCGAAAGAAGGGAGGAAGGATAGGGAGGGAGGAAGGAAAGAGCGAAAGAAGGGAGTGAGGGTAGGGAGGAAGGAAGGAGGGAGGGAGGGAAGGAAGGAAAGAAGGAAGGAAGGAAGGAAGGAAGGAAGGAAGGAAAGAGTGAAAGAAGGAAGGAAGGAGGGAGGGAGGGAGGAAGAAAGGAAGGAGGGAGGGAGGGAGGGTAGGGAGGAAGTAAGGAAAGAGCAAAAGAAGGAAGGAAGGAAGGAGAGAGGGAGGGTAGGAAGGAAGGAGTGAAAGAAGGCAGGGAGGGTAGGAAGCAAGGACTCCTGCCATCACCATATTGTTGAAAGGCCAAAACACTCCCGCTATAAACTGCCATTTCTATTCTTGTAACTCTATTAGATGCCTGAAGGAGACTACAGATGGGGACACATCACCATCCTGATGCTGTCGGACCACATTATTCCTCACCCCTGGCTATTGGCAACGTGGCGGACGGGAGCTGTAAACCAACCATGTACGGTGGTCTGCAGATTCACTACCCCTGAACCAGGCCATGTTTATATTTCACTCAAGGAACTACTGGGGGTGGGGGGTGGGGGTGGGGGTCAAAATGCAGAAAATGTACAGTATAAAGCTACTTGCCAGTGCTGTATCAGTAGCACGGCCGTTCCGTGAAAGAAATCGGGAGTGAATTCTCCATTTTACCTCTATTTCCGCAAAACACTGGCCCGAGAAGACATGGCCCCCGTCTTCCACCACGTACTGGATAAGCTTGCCGGCGGAGGGCGAACGCAAAATGGACGGGTCGTTTTCCTTCTCAAACACACAGGTCTTGTTGCCGATGGTGATGCGGTACCTAAGAGGAGAAACCACCAAGGGGGGGGGGTAAGCTGGAAGATCAACCAGCGTCCCAGAAGCATTTAAGCCACTGCTGGGAGTGGGAACCTCAGGAATGATCACGAAAAGTGAAGAAGAGAGAGGGTTTGAGGTAGCCTAGAGCAGTGGTGGCGAACCTTCAGCCCTCCAGATGTTTTGGACCGCAACTCCCACGGTCCTTTGTCACCGACCATCTAGGCTTGGAATTCTGGGAGTTGTAGTCCAAAACATCAGGAGGAGTGAAGTTTGGACATGCCTCATATCCTAGACTAAGGACCTTGGGAGTCTCACTGCTTCTCAACCGGTGGGTCCCCAGATGTTCCTGGACTGCAACTCCCAGAAATCCCGGCCAGCTCAGCTAGTGATGAAGACTCCCAGAATTCCAAGCCTGTATTTCCAGTGGCAAAGGGCTGTGGGAGTTGTGGTCCAAAACATCTGGAGGGCCGAAGTTTGGACATGCTTGGCCTAGGCATCTGGAAAGCTGGTTCCATTTGCGTCAATTTGTCTGGACTGCACAAAAAGTCCCTCTTCCTGGTGCAGAATTTGGTTTCGTTTTGAGCCAAAGTGACACAGATTTAAAGATACGGGGAATCCTTTGAAGCAGCGAAGAATACCTGTCCACTTCTTCTTTCATGTAGGTGGTGTAGCTGCTCCCGTCGTAGGACAGGAGGAGCCCGCCGTCGCTCAACCGGTGAACGTCGACCTCCACGCAGGAGCCGTTCATGATAACCACGTAGGAGTTGGGAGATTGCCGGGTCACCTAACCAAAGGCAGGAAGAAGTGGCGATGGAGAGAGATTAAGGGAACTCAGTGGGTTCCAGCCTACCCTCCCAAACTCTGCAACATGGGCTTTCCCGTGCAGCATCCTTGCCCCGTGGCCAGGGTGGGAGATCTCCTCCATTGCCAGAGAACAAGAGAAGGAAACAAGGAGCCCATTGCCGCCGCCGCCTCCTTGATGCAATAACGACCCACAAAAAAAAATGACTAGGGGATCCAATGGGTCACTGATTGCTCACTGCAATGGGGGGCTTATTAACATTTATGGGGCATTTTGTTGGGAGCCAAAGAGAAACAAAATCAAAGCAACAAACGGAACAAACACCAATGACTTCCATTGCAAAGCATTCTCCTGCTTGGCTTAAAGTTTGCCTGGAGTTGTCACCGGATATACAGTAGGACCCCGGTATCCACTGATTCATTATCCACTGATTCAGTTATCCATGGTTGGCAGTTGAAAAAAAATAAATAATTCAGCAGCCTCAAATCAAGCTACTGTCACAAAGGGCAGCTGTAAAGCAAGCTACCGTCACAAAACAGAAGTTTTGGGGACATTTTGGCATTCTCTCTTATCCACGGTTTTCATTATCCACAGGAAGGCTTGGAACCAATCCCCAGCAGATACTGGGGTACTACTGTACTGTTTACAATTTATGGGCATGTGTTTCCTCCTTCTTGACCGCTTGCCCCTTCCTTCTGCCCGCTGCAAGACACAGTACCTTGAGGACATACTTCTTGCCTTCATAGATGAGTTCAACATCCACCGTGTTGAGCAAAGTGTGAGCAGGCAAGACCTGGCCCCTGGAAGAAGGAGAAGGAGGGTCAGAGAAATGAAGGTTGAAGAAGAACCTCCCAGCTGCACTGTGTGAGAACAGAACTCATATTGACCCCGATAGGTTTCAGAACAAAAACCGGTAAGTCTGGGCATTCCAATACTCAGGGATGTTCCAAAATCATCAAGGTCAATACGACCACTCTCCTATGACCGCTCAGATGGAACCAGGGCTTCTTTAAGGTCTCGCCCTCAAGTACGGAAGCCAATCACTCATACACGATTCAGACAGAAAGACGGAGCGAGGAACTCCCATTTCAGAGGCGGACCAAAGCATGGCCAAACCTGTTATCTTTGCATGGATACATAAGCTGCTCTGAATGCCAAATTAAGACAGGGTCAGCAGAGATCTTGGCGCTTTGGGGAACGACATAGGATGTTTTTTGTTTGCTTGATTCCGCCCCCCTGCCCCCAAAATTGTGGTGGCTGTTTTGTTTCACTTTTGAGGTTGGGGGGCATTATTTTAAAAACAACAACAACAACAACAAAGTTTTACCTTTCCAAGGAATGCAAGAAGTTGGAGACGCTGTTCCGGAAACTCACATCGGCCACGTGGAGGGCTCCGCACACCACGCCCAGGATGGTATCCGGTCTCTCGGCCTAAGAAGAGAGGAGTAGCAGAAGGAAACATACAAAGGAAATCATCATCATCATCATTAGCAGCAGCAGCTATTGAAATTCTGATTCATTATTTAAACCCTGCCCCTTTTGGTAACAACTTGCAGCAATTACAGTCCATCGCAAAAAGACCAGCACAACGCACTCACTGGGTGATGTGCCGGTCGTGTCGGGCAGGGAACCTGCAGCAATCTTTTCGGGCTCTCCGGGTTGAGGCGATAAAGCCCATTAACGATCTAAGTCTGCAGAAATGGCAGCTGAAACAACTACAAGCAAGCCATGGACTGGAGTGACTCAAGAACCCATAATGATGGCAGTTTCTTGGCCGTGGTGCCCTCTCCGGTCAGATCACCGTGCCTCTGAGTAATCCATTTTATCTTAGGTTTCTTTCCTGACATTTCTCCCTTCCTTGGTTTATTTTCCCTTTCAGCTTTATTCTTCCATCCACAATTTTCTTCCTGTAGTCTCCTCGCTGTTCCCTTCTTCTAAGGGACGACAGCTTCCTCTTTTCCCAGCCTCTTGGTTTTTCCAGCCCTCTGTTCCTTGAGAACTCAGTCTTAAAACTGCTGTACTGCAGCTAAAACTGTGTTCACAGACCTGGGGTTCAGTCCCAGGTAGCAGCCGGCTCAAGGTTCACTCAGCCTTCCATCCTTACGAGGTCAGTAAAATGAGTACCCAGCTTGCTGGGGAGGGTGGGGTGCAGTGTGTAGCCAATTGAATTATAAACTGACCAGAGAGTGCTTGAAGTGCTATGAGGGGTATATAAATAGAACAATTTGCTTTTTCCAGGGGTCTCAACAGACAACCCGACCACTGCCTGAGGCTTTGCTGCCATCGGTGCAACATCTCTTGCTTGTATTTACAGTAAAGAGTGTTCGAAAGTGACCCCTGGAAGTAGAGCTGGCTTCTCTCCTTCATACGAAAGGCAGATTCCGGCCCAAGGGACCAAAGATGGCTGACACTGGAAGAGGCCAGTAACAAAGCAAGCCCAGGCACCTGAACGCACCTGCACTTTCTCCGCAATCAGGCGGTCCAGCCAGCCGGTATCGATCCGGTTTAGCTGGAAGCTCTCGGTCTCCAGCAGCTTGATCAAATACTCAACGGTGGTTCGGAAGTCTCCCCGGATGGACAGCTCTTTCAACGCAACCACCATGTTTCTGGGATAGAGGGAGGAGAAAGGAGGCATGAAAATAAACGGGGGAGGATTCGGGATGTCGATATTCCTAAAGACCCTTTTCCCTAAATTGAGAGTACTGCTGCCCTGTGACTTACGAGATGGCTTCCTCGCGGTTTTCTCCCCACGAGAAACAGTGACCAAACTGAGAGTCAGCAAACTCGTGAAGGCCCCCGGCTGCAGCGACACTGAAATAGCCCCAGACATTCTTGTTGCTACGAAAATTCAGTTCCTGCACGGTTCCAGAACTGGGTTTAAATCCCTGCAGTAGGAAAAAAGGGGATTTTTTTTTTCACAAAGCGATACACAAGGATCAAAGATAGTTTTGAAACCATTTTGAAGTCATTGTTAAAGTTCATTCTCATATTTTCCACACTTCAGCACTTCATATAATCATACATTAACTGCCCAGAGTAATCTTGTACTTAGATGGGTAGTATAGAAATCCAATCCAATCCAATCCAATCCATCCATAAATCCATCCATCCATCCATCCATCCATCCATCCATCCATCCATCCATCCATATAGTTTCTCTTCCTTCTAAAAAAAACCTTCTGTTGCACAATCCCATATCCTCTTTCGAGTCCTGGACTTATATCCCCCCCCCAACAGGACACTCCCTGCTATACGGGTAATTTCCCTCTTCCATAAATATTGATAATTTCATACACAACCATTGTGTACTGTATGCTTAGAACTTTGGAATTTTGAGTAACCCACCATGGATGCGGCAAGGGAGTTCCTATAATAAATGTAACTCTTCAATGCTATAATAAATTGCCAGTCTTTAAGCTGCCACGTTTCTTCCTGTCCCTTTTAAAAGCAGCCACTGTAACCATGGGTTGGCTTACCTCGTCGGGATTTTCACTGGTGATGCGGGCAGCAATCACATGACCCCGGGGGCAAGGCACCTGAGCAGAATTCTCGAAGTCAATGGGTGCATCTCCCCAGGGGGAAACCCCGTACATCACTCGGACATCCTTGATTCGGTGGAGGGGAATCCCCATGGCGATCTAAAAAAGACAGGGAGAAAAGCAAACCTGGTCATACCCATTTCCATATTCACCATGCTGATACAGTGGACCCTTGTATAACAAACAGTTTGTATAACATAAAATTTGTACAACATAAAATATTCTGGAGATAGGGGAAATTTGCTTAACAGAATCGCCTATGGAGCAAATCCGTACAACATAAAAATGGGATTACTCCATTTTCAATGTATTCCTATGGGAAATTTGTATAAAGGAAAATTTGCTTAACATAATTTCATTTAGAAAGAATTAATTCCTTTATACAAGGTACCACTTTATCTGGGTTTGTTTTCACCCATCTGTGCTGGGTTCCATGAAGGAAAAAACTCCCCAAACTTAATTATTCAATTTCTAAACTTCCCTCTGCAAACTGGTACCTAAGGAAGCATATGCTATTCACTCAATATTAAGCAGGTTTATTCATTCATTCATTCATTCATTCATTCATTCATTCATTCATTCATTCATTCATTTTTGTACTTATTAACTGCCCGATTTTCCCTCAGGGATTTTTTTTTAACTTTTTAAAAAAAGTTTTAAAATAATTAATTAAAATATTAATAAATGCTATCAGAATAAACATCAATAAATAAGGGGAGTGCATATAGGGGGAGCCATATAAATATGGGAATGCATACATGGGAAGCCATATAAAACATCCACTGGAACAGCTGCTGAATGGCGAGTCCGCATCCCTACAAACACTTTTGATCCAATTGGTTTGCTCACCGGCATAAGGCGACTGGTTTTATTAAAGCCACCTTGCCTACTTTGTTGCCAAGGCAGAACATAAACAAACGACAGAGCAGCAGCAAACAGGAAAACAAATATTATGCCTTTAACCAACAGAGCCTGATAGATTTATTTTTTTTAACATAATTATTTATTTTTAAAAGAAAGATGTCATAATAAACTTTTTCCACTCTCTCTCTCTCTCTCTATCTCCAGTGGAAAGCAGCCTTGCCAACAACATCCTACAGACAATGAGTCCAGAACATTTGCATGGACTTAAAAACACACCCCGTGTTCCAGAAGCAACTAGGAGTGGCCTCACGCCAAAAGCACAAGCAACTCCTGTTTACACGTTGGCCAAGATCAATATCTGCACTTCCTTCTCCTTATCAGCCAGCTGATCGGATCCCAGGTGCAACCTTGAACATGAGTTGCCTCTTACAACACCAGGGCTGGCTCCTTCCTTCCTTCCTTCCTTCCCCTCCTCCCCAGGCCACCCCGAGCCTGTGGCAGAATTGTCCTCCACGGAGGGTCCAGGCTGTGGGGCCACCTGGATCTTCCCTCCCGCGGGGCTGGCGGCTCACCTGGAGTTGCGCGGACGGCAAGTTGACGTCGGCCACCATCTCGGTGCAAGGATGCTCCACCTGCAGCCGGGGGTTCAACTCCAGGAAGTAGAAGCTCCCGTCCTGGCTGTAGAGGTACTCGACCGTCCCGGCGCTCACGTAGCCCACCATCTTGGCCAGCTTCACGGCACACTTCAAGAGACAGGATCACACGTTAAAAAAAAAAATAAACTGGCACATTCGAAGGGCTTGTGGGACATGACGATTCCATGCAAATCAAAGCCAGGAGGCAGCTCCACGCAGAACTTCCAGAACGGCCAGTCAACGTTCACAGATTCAGTGCTTTGATGGGTCTACTCTAAGTTGGGACTAGAAACTGGATTCCGATCTCCCACCATGGGGGCCAAAGTGGACGTGGGCCCGTAGAAGCCGCGCCGGGGGACGAGGAGGGCGACAAGGAGGAGGAGGAGGAGGCGGGCATGGTGCAGGATCCGGGCATGAGAGAAGATAGGGAATGGGAGCCCGCCTGCCTGCAGCCCAAACGCATGGGCTGCCCAGATCCTGCAGCTTGACTGGGAGCATGCCCGAGCCGTTCCTCCCTGCAGGCTCCTTGGAGTGTGGCTGCCAGAGGATCACGGGAGTCGTAGTCTCCCCCCCCCCTCTCTCTCCGGTCGGACTCCCAAGTCTCTCCTGTCAGCAGCTGGAGGAAGCTCGCTTCTGCCTCCGCCGCCCGGGACATTTCCGGGAAGAGAAATGACCTGGGAAGATGGCGGGACGAGGGCTCGAAAACGGGAAGGTCCCGCCCAAATCGGGACACTTGATGGGTCTGGTCTATGAATCTGAAGCAAGCGCCCTCTTATCAAGCAGAGGGGAACTTCCCTTCTCTTCCTGTCGAACGGCAGAGGATCAGCTACGTCCGCTGGTCCTGGGACGAGCCTTGGCTGTTTTGATCCTTAAACGAGGAGCAGAAGACCAAGCAAGGGAGCCAAGAGAGCGACAAAGACCGAGACGCCCCACCCACCTGTTCCATCTCTTCGAAGACCGCCATGGTGGCAATGGACGCCGGCGCCTCCTCGATGATCTTCTGGTGCCGGCGCTGCACCGAACAGTCGCGGCCAAAGAGGGAGATGGCGTTGCCGTACTGGTCGGCGAGGATCTGGACCTCCAGGTGGCGGGACTGTTTGGCCAGGCGCATCACAAAGATGGGGGATCCCGGCACTTCCGCTTGGACCTGGGAACCACAACCCACATGCCGGCAGGTTATAAAAACAAGGAAGACTCTCTCGGCTCAGCGGCCCCGGCCCAACCATGCTGAAATAAAGAAAACTACCAAGAGAAACTTCAGGAAGGGGGCCGAAGAGAACTGAAAAGTGTACTTCATCCTTGAGAATATTTGACTGGCTTATTAAAGAGATGAGGAATGTGTTGGCCTCCTAATGTTGCCGGCCGGCCATTCACACGATCCTTTACTATTGGCTATGCATGTCAGGTATTGAACTAAGCAGCCCTCGGCCTGAATAGAACAAACGAGGCTTTATTAAACAGTTTTAAAAGAGCACTGTTTATTGCTAGATTCTAAGTTTAAGCTTAATCAAGGATTCTTCATTTCTTTCTCTCGTCTCTCCTGCTCAAACTTGCTCCCTATTAGCATTGTGATAATATTTGGTGATCTGTTAATATGTTAAATCGTTATTTTTGGCTTGATATACATTGACTTCATAAAGACACCTAGTTTTTTTTTCAATATTAGCTCCGTCCCTCATAATAGATTTTTTTTACTCTTTTCTTTAACTGCTCGTGTTCGCTTTTAGCTTTGATGTTGCCTTTTAATGCCGTAACATGTCCCTCGATCCCGTTCTCATCCTTGATTATGTCTTATATGTACTGGACTGTATCTTGTCCATCGTTACTGTAAGCCAGGCATGTCCAAAGTCAGGCCCGGGGGCCAAATGCGGCCCATTTACAAATTTTGTGTGGCCTGCGGCCTCTTCTCCCCACTAGCTCAGCCTTCATGCATCCCCGCCAGCTGGTCCTTCCCCATACCGTCTGGAGGCATCAGCTTGCAGTTTTATGGTTTGCCTGCCCTCCCTGCATCTGTCCATCCCCCCAGCCACCTTCCCGGCGTACCCACCCCCAGCTCCATTGCTGCAGCATCCTCCCTTCCTCCTTGCATGTCCTAGAGGCTTGCCCAAAGTCCAGCCCGGGGCCCCAATGCGGCTGAATGGTCGGCCCCCACACATTTTCACCTCACCAAATCTGGCCCTCCTTGCAAAAAGTTTGGACTCCGCTGCTGTAAGCCGTCTTTGGCTCTTTTCCAAGGAGAAAGGTCGGGGTAAAAAAATTCTCAAATAAATAGATAGATCAATAGATTGATAGATCGATAAGAAGCAACGGGAATTTCAGTGCAACAGCATCTGGCAGGAGCACGCTGCCCACCCCTGCTGTATTGGGACTCTTCTTCTGCTCCCTGATATAGAATGAGCAACATGTGGTTTTCCTGATCTCGCGGGAGATTCCTGTGGGTCTTTGTCAGGTGACCAACCAGCCCTACCACCCCTTGGCCGCGGCCCTGCCTCCGCGCTCCTTGGAATTAGCATAAGAAAAGGATGCAAAAAAATTGGAAGAACTCCAACCCTGCAAAGGAACCTTTCCTAAACAGGCAAGAAGTTCAGACAGGAGACGCCAGATGTTTTGGACTACAACTCCCAGAATCCCAAGCCCGTATTGCCAATGGCAAAGGACTGTGGGAGTTGTGGTCCCAAACATCTGGAGGGCCAAAGTTTGGACCCCGCTGATTTAGACGAGAAAGCATTCCACCTGAAGCACACAGAATCTGAGCGGCCAGGTCCGGAAACCAGGGAAGGAAGGGGCCCAGGAAGTGTACCTGTCTGAAGAGGTTGGGGAAGTCCTCGGCGTTGTTGACTTTCCTGATGCCTTTTCCACCCCCTCCCTCGGAGGCCTTGATCATGACAGGGTACTTCACCTCTTCAGCTGCCTGAAAACAAGACCAGAGGAAGAGTCACGGAACTGAGAACGCCGAAAATCCGCCGCATAAGAGAAGGTGCCGAGAGGGAGCAGCTGGGCTCTGGGCAACAGCACGCTTGGCAGGGGGATATATCAAGCCAGAACCTTGGCTTAGATCAGCCATGTCCAAAGTCCGGCCCGGGGGCCAAATCCAGCCCACCAGGCCATTTTGATTGGCCCAGCAGCTGGCCGGCCCATCCCCTCCCTCCCTCCCTTATGGGCTTGTTTGTTTGTTGTGGGGTTTTGGGCTGTTTGGCTGTGTTCTGGGAGTCCATGGTGTTCTGGGTCAGTGGGTGGGGCTTGCAAGGGGTCAGTGGGTGAGGCTTGCTGTGGGGGCAGGGGGAGGTAGCAGCCAGCCCCCCCACACACACACATTCTCAGCTGCCAAATCTGGCCCCTCCTTCCAAAAATGTTTGGACACCCCTGGCTTAGAGACGTTTGGGCCAAGGCGGCCACCCGGGAGTCGGACCAGCCCGCCTACCCGTAGCCCATCGTCCACGTCCTTGACGCAGCCCTTCGCGTACAGTTCCTGGGGGACGTTCAGGATCCGCTTCTGGAAGTCGCTCTCCTGCCAGTCCACCCGGAGGCCTGAAAGAGGAGAGGCACGTTGCAGCGAAAAACGATGCACAGACACCCCACCCCACCCGCTTCACACCCACACAAACAGATGAGCACACGGCTCCTTGTATTCTGTCCTGGAGAGGGGCGGAGGTGGCGGAAATTAAGCACATGAACATTAAAAAGGTGTGCTGGAGCATCACCACCACGGAAACCGTTTGCCTTCAGTGCAAAGGAAAAGTCAATCTTCTACAAAATTCCCCAACTCATTTACAGTCGCCCCCCCCCACTGCCATTTTACGGTTCATATACTGCGGTCCCGGTTTATTGCGGGACTGCAGTATATGAAAGGCAAGGCCCCCTGGGGGAAGCTGCTTGGGCCCGTTTGAGGCCTCCTGCACTTATGTGATCAACGCCGGCGCCAGGCGGGTCTCACTCGGGAGGGCGTTGCATAGCGTGGGGGCAGCTGCCGAAAAGGCCCTGTTATCTCGACCATCCTTACTATTAATTGCATCAGAGAGCTCAGGGGGAAAGAAGGGAAGTGAGACGGACACAAGACTCCCTAAAGCCGTTATCCGTCAGGAGTTTGAGTCTGCAGAGACTTTCTAATTCATAGCTTTAGGGTTATAATAACCACTACTTAACACTGCCCCGCCTTGGGAGTTCCTCGCTTAAGGGACAGCTGCGAAAGGCGGCGATCTGGAGACAGAGGTCGTGCAGGGAACCTTACCGCTGCCGCTCCACGGAAGGGTGGGGATGCCCGCCGTTTGCGCGACGATCGAGGAAGCAATTTTGTCTCCTAGTGCCCACATGGCTTGGCTGGGTGGACCTGCAAAAGAGAAGGGGGGTCAACACAGGTCCAGAAGTGAAGGCGAGCCAAGGATATGAGAGCAAAAGCAAAACTCCTACGAATGAATGCTCATAGATCATGCGAACATTCCATGTTCTTCTCCTACAGGAAAGGGTGGGGGAAGGAGAGGATTCCAGATGGTGAATTTAAACGCCTACCATTTCCAACAGGAATGGCCCAATGTAACTGATGGGAGCCAGAATCCAAAACTATTTTTATTAGACAATAGTTACATTTTTTTTTTATCCTGCCTGTTCCTCCAAATAGCTCAAGGAGGTGCCTCCTCCCCATTTTCCCCTCCCAACAACCCTGAGAGGTTGGGGAGGCTCAAAGTCCATGACTAACCCAAGGGCACTGAGTGTTGGTTGTTGTGAGTTTTTTTGGGCTGTTTGGCCGTGTTCTGGAAGTTTTTCTTCCTGACGTTTCGCCAGACTCTGAGGCCAGCATCTTCAGAGGGCAAGGAGCTCGGGGAACTAGGAGTTCTCTCTGTGCTCTGGGGGAGCTTCCTGAGCTCCTTGCCCTCTGAAAATGTCGGCCACAGAGACAGGCAAAACACCAGGCAGAAAAAGTTCCAGAACACGTCCAGAACAGCCCAAAAAAACCACAACAGCCATCAGATCCCGGCCGGGAAAACCTTCAAGAATACATACCCAGTGTGTTTCATGGACAGAGTGACCTTTGGTCCAGACGGAGGGTTATATAAATCAAATCAGTCAATCAATCAATCAATCAATGGCCAAGTGGGGACTTGAACACCCAGGACTCCCAAGTCTAAGTCCGACAAGCTACTAGATTAAACCCACTGCTTCTCCGCCTGTTACGGAATGTAGGTCTTTCCACAACGCAAACTCTCCCCCAAAAATCTCACGGCTTCCTTCCTTACCCATGAAAGCGATCCCATTTTTGTGGAGGAGTTCGGGCAGCTTGGGGTTCTCGGAAGCGTGGCCCCAGCCAGCCCAGACTGCCTGGAGAGAGGGAAGAGGGAAGCAAGTTGACATTTCTTGGGGCACGTTTTTGCAAAATCAAAACAAACAAACAAAAAAATACCTTAGGACCAAACAAGGCCCAAGCAATAAACCTTTGTCACTCCCACAGCCTCCACGCCCTGCGAAGACTAGCTCCTTGATACTATCCATAAGAAGCTCCGGAAGCCTTTTCAGAGGGAAGTCTGGGGTACGACTATACCCCAGATGTTCCTGGACTACAACTCCTAGAAACCCCTTCCAGCACAGCAGGTGGTGGAGGCTTCTGGGAGTTGCAGTCCAGGAACATCTGGGGACCCACCGGTTGAGAACCACTGAGTTAATCACTGACCACGTCCGTAACTACCGCTGGAGGATACGCCAACTATACATCGATGGCACAAAGTGCTTTATAATTTGCTCTCTAAATTCCAGATGATCCTCTTCCTCACCTGAACGGGAATCCTTTTCGCAATATCCAGAATCAGTTCCACATTTGCGTAGTTGTTGTTATTCGGCCCCCCAGGCACCGGGACGTAGTGATCTGCCATTTTTATGTACTCTGCCGACATGAAACAGGAAGAGAGGGTTCAGATTCCACAGGCGGTACAGAACAGATTGTTTCAAAACTCATCAGAAGCAACGTCCCAATGCTGCTGCTTCTTTTACTTCGGAAAATATACGCAAACCAGTGCCCTGGCAAACCATCATGATGGTCAGCCTGAAAGCTGGATTATACCTCTTCCCCATCATATATCAAGTCTGCAAGACTCATTGATCTAGAGCAGTGGTTCTCACCCTGTGGGTCCCCAGATGTTCCTGGACTGCACCTTCCCAGAAGCCTCTACCGCTCGCTATGCTGGAAGGGGTTTCTGGGAGTTGCAGTCCAGGAACATCTGGGGACCCGCCAGTTGAGAACCACTGGTCTAGAGAGCTGAAGGTTGATTCCATTAGCAGTCCCTTCTGTAAACAAAGATGGAAGCTTGTCCTCATGATTGTTGTTTTTTTAAAATCACATATTCAATGTAAGTAGGGATAAATAAGAAAGAACAGAGACGCCCAATATCTCCATGGACATGGGGTCACAAAGAGTCAGGTGGGGTTTATTTATTTTTTTAGAACTGACCTGCATTGGCTTTCAAGTCTTCAGGCGTCACCATGACGACAAAACGGATGGCTCGCTCATTCCGAAACATCTCGTAGGACCAGCGCCGGATGGAGCGCATGCATTTCACAGCCGCAATCCCGTTGTTGGCAATGAGGACCTAGGCGAGAGGCGACAAAAGGAGAATGAGGTGTTTCAAAGAGGTAGAGCGGCCCTGTGTTGTCTCACGGGTCACCAGCCATCAGGATGCAGCGAGATGGATGCAACCAGAATACTCTCTAAGGTTCCCTGGACTACCGTGTTTCCCCGAAAGTAAGACACTGTCTTATATTTATGTTTTCTCAAGAAGACACACTAGGGCTTGTTTTCAGGGGATGTCTTATTTGTTAAGTATAATATGCTTGAATGTCAGCCCTGCACACAACCATAGCCATGCCCATCAGTAGGTTTTATTATCAGGGTAGGGCTTATATTTAACAAATGCATAGAAATCCTGCTAGGGCTTATTTTTGGGGGGAGGTCTTATTTTCAGAGAAACAGGGTAGAGGCATAGATGAAGTGCAGAAGGAAAAAAGAGCACAAGAATAGGGGACAGGCCATAGTCTCACCAGCGTTTTCTGTGCATTTTTTTAAATACAGTAGGACCCCGCTGGGGACTGGTTCCAGGCCTTCCCATGGATAATGAAAACCGTGGATAAGAGAGAATGACAAAATGTCCCTAAAACTGCTGTTTTGTGATAGTAACTTGCTTTACAGCTGCTGTTTTGCAACATTAGCTTGCTTTACAGCTTCTGTTTGTGACGGTAGCTTGCTTTACAGCTGCTGTTTTATGACAGTAACTTGCTTTACAGCTGTTGCTTTGCAACAGTTGCTTGCTTTATAGCTGCTGTTTGTGATGGTAGCTTGCTTTACGGCTGCCGTTTTATTTATTTATTTATTTATTTATTTATTTATACAACTTATATGCCGTCCACTACCCAAAGGTCTCTGGGCGGCTTACAATCAAAGAATTAAAACAGTTAAAACATCAAATATCAATAAATAATTAAAACAATAATAAAACCTTACACTTAAAATCATTACACTAAAATTGCCATCAGAGGACCCATAGTCTATATTGTATCAATTAAAAAACTTCTGGAACAGGAAGGTTTTTACCTTCTGTTTGCAATAGTAGCTTGCTTTGTGGATGCTGATTTATTTATTTAACTTTTCCCTCTGCCAACCGTTGATAACTGAAGCAGTGGATAATGAATCCGTGGATACCGGGGTCCGACTGTACTAAACTGATACGTTTCATTGTGAGCCATCCTAAACCTTCTACTCGTCTCTGCTGGAACTGCAACAAACCAGGAGGCTAAAGAACAACGTTGCGCTGTCCCAAATGAGACTATGGGTGAAACTGGATGAGGTCCCTTTGGCATCATCATCACCACCACCATCATCATTTCAAAGCAAGAGAAACTGGCGCTTGCCTTCTCGATCACTTTGTTCCCTCCAAAGCGCGTGACGAACTCGGCCGGGGAGGCGACGGTGAAATCCCTCTGCAGATCCACTTTCTTCCGGTCTCGGCCTTGCTTCATGAGATGGAGGCCGGACATGCTTGGCCTGGAGGGAAAAACAGAATAAAATTCCCACAAAATTCGCTTGATGGGCCTTGCCAAGACAATACAGGCCACTCAGAATTTGAAAATGGGCTGCATTTGAACCCCGGACCTGACTTTGGACATGCCTGCTTTAAAGAATCAGAAAGGAACTGCTGGACACTCTTGGGTTTGGGGGGTTGGGGTGGGTGGAATTATGGAATAAGTGCATTTTCATATCCGCTGCGTCCCCCAGACCTCTGGAGCTTATCTACCTGTGCCCTAAAGATGGCCTAGAGCAGTGACGGCGAACCTTTTGGAGACCGAGTGCCCAAACTGCAATGCAAAACCCACTAATTTTTCGCAAAGTGCCAATATAGCCATTTAACCTGTATACAGGTGGCTGTGAAGGGGTGATGTCGGGTGCCCACAGAAAGGGCTCCGAGCGCCACCTTTGGCACCCGTGCCAGAGGTTCGCCAAAAGTGGCCTAGTTACCCCTGTGTACTTTCAAGAAAGAGCTCTCCAATCCAGCTTGCAGGCTGGTCCCCACTCCCTGTCCAGCCCTATTTATTTGTTGGTTGGTTGGTTGGTTTAGTTAGTTAGTTAGTTAGTTAGTTAGTTAGTTAGTTAGTTAGTTATATACTGCGCCAATTTCCCAGAGGGAACTCTGGGCGGTTCACATAAAAACACAAGAAATCCACAAGATAATAATAGTAATTGAGAAGACAATAATAATAAAATATGAAGAAGGAAGCCATTTTTCCCATAGGGGTCGGGAGCAGAACCCCTAGACTCCTCCAACATACCTAGAATATTTAAAACAAATTATTATCGGAAATTAAAAATTAGGAGGATAGTTGTTTGAGATCTAGCACCCCATCCCAATTTCCCTCCTCCGCCCGATGTGTGTAGCCAGACAACAACAACATCCAGGCTGAAGACAGCTTGTTGCAGACGGTGGTGCTTGGCAGATTCTGGAGAGAAGGTCAGAATGTTCCGACACAGCCGATAACATTTTTGACCACGGATTAATCTACGAACCAATACGTTCGCAAACTGTGTACCAACACAGATCGTCCCCAGGTGTTCTTGGACTCAGAAATCTTCAAAATCTGAGCCAGCACAGCTTATGCCAACGGCCCCGGGGGGGGGGGGTGTTAATCAAAGAACATCTGTAGACCCAAGGATAGGAACCACTGGCTGACTTTATTCTGTAACTTTTAAAAACTGATTTATTTTATATCCAGACTTTCTCCCATGACAACGCTCCCATGGACCTGGCCCATTATACAGTGGCACCTTGTATAAAGGAATCAAATTCGTTCCAAATGAAATTCGGTTAAGCAAATTTCCCTTTATACAAATTTCCCCTAGGAAGGCATTGAAAACGGAGCAATCCCCAATCGTGACCATTTTTATGCTGTACGGATTCGCCCCCTAGACGATTCTGTTAAGCAAATTTCCCCTCTCTCCGGAATTTTTTAGGTTGTACAGATTTTATGTGATACAAACCCTTTGTTATATGAGGGTCCACTGTATATTGCATTGTCACTTGTACGCTAATATCAGAAAACTTTATTTAACCCCCTACCCCAGGTGCCGGGGAGGCTGGCCTGACGAATGCAAACTCACTTATCTATTGCAAGGGGATAATCCCCATTTAACTCGGAAAGTCGCAATATTTGCTGTAAAAGCGGCAAATCTGAGGAAGCAAAAAGTTGGTAAGACTTATCTCAGTTAAGATATGATATATTTTACATGGAACTATATATTTTAGTACTTCTTAAGTGTAAAACACAGCCCAATGCAAATGTGTTGCTCTCCATTATCACATTGTTTATCTTTTGACATTTTTTACCTATGTGTCTCATTGTGTCACATTGAAACGGACTGAGGACTTATTCCATAAAAGTTGTTGTTGTTGTTGTTGTATATCCAGACTTTCTCCCACGACAATGATACAAAGCAAGCTTACTCATCATTTAGTCCCACTGACTTCAAAGAGGGCTACCGGCCCACAGCATTTTTTTAAGCTGCATGTTACAAATTAAACAACATGGAAACTCCAACTCAGCGTGCCAGCCGAGCTTTTCTATGGAATGCATTCCTCCCACCCTGGAGGGCAAAAAAACTATTGGACCCGTTTTTTCAAACACTGCTGGGGGCGTTTCAAAAAAAAAAAATCCCACCCCCCCAAAAAAAAATCAAGTCTAAAACCCATTTGATTCTTCCTCCTACTCTCTTGCTTTCTGAAATTTCGCAGCCGTTTCTCCGGGGGGGGGTGCAACTAAGTCCCCGACATCCTTGGCCCCAAAATGCCATCACCTTCCCCCACCCACCCACCGCCATTATAAAGAAGGAGGTAATAAAACAGACAGTGAAACAACTCATATTTAAAGGCTAGCTGTTCAGACTCGGTAAAAAGCCCAGGCGTTCTCTTCAAAGTCGGATAAATCAGAAACCTCTCTTATTCCCCCCCCCCGCCGCCCCTACCTTTGTAGCATATGATAGATCACCTCCTGGCTGTCTTCTACAGCTTCATCCATGGTGGCTCAGGATTAACGAGTTCTTCTCTTGGGCAATGAGTGACAACTCAGGTCTCTCTCTCTCTCTCTGCTTCCTCTGCAGCAGCTTTAAGCTCAAATTTCACCCACCGCCAACCCCCCCCAACACACAAAAGCTGCATTTCATCCAGCGCTTTGCATTTTAACCTTTGTCTTTATCACTCCCCCACCACACACCTCACCCACATTCCCTCCCTGGGGGGGGGTGTACATCGCTGTGTGTATTTTCAGTAGCATTGGGGGGGCGGAAGGGGGGGGGAGCATGAGAAAAAAAAATTAAAAGAGATAGCTGCAAGTCCCGAAATGAGGAGATTAAAAAGATCGACAAGTTACATAATTAGGCTGAAGGGAGGAGGGGCCACGCTCTCCCCCCCCCCCGGAACTAAAGGAAGCGGCCACAGCATGGACCCACGGAGAGATTTCACGAGAGAATCCACTGCCACTGGCAGCCAGAGCCTTCCCACAAATTAGCACCGTGCACAAATAAAGCAGGAGAGAAAGAAAACCATCCCACACCCTGAAAGATCGATGGTGTTTTAGGGTGGGAGGAAATTTCATGGACTAGAAATCACTCGAGGCACTCATTCTTTTTAAAGCAGCCACAAAAACACCTGCCTGTCTTTAAAAGACGCTTGGCCTAGAAGATTATTTGGGGTATGTGCTTGGTGCAACTACGAAACAGACCTCTCTCTTGAGTATACTACAGATGGGGTGTGTGTGCATGCACCAGGGTTGCAAGGGCGCCAGAAGCAAAGAAAGAAAGAAAGAAAGAAAGAAAGAAAGAAAGAAAGAAAGAAAGAAAGAAAG
>JAHTLZ010000038.1:8257460-8274861 GCA_023846285.1 Phrynocephalus versicolor | reverse complement strand
AAAGAAAGAAAGAAAGAAAGAAAGAAAGAAAGAAAGAAAGAAAGAAATCCACTTTTTTACAATAAAGCAATACATCCTATGCAACAAAAGCACCACAAAAGAGCAATACCATACAGCCAGGGTTAAGAAGAAATAGGTGGTGCGATTCACAAGCTTCACAACTGATGCCATTCAATCCACTCCACTCGGCCACCACCGACTCCTCGGGGAAAACACAGAACAGTACAGTCCTGTTTTCCAGAAATAATGCTCAAGTAGTCCCTTGACATGCCAGGAAATAACTCAAAGGTCAGTGGCTAAGAAAATGCGCCGCGGGCACCCTTTCCAAGTACTGCCAAAGGCATGGTTTTTGTACGGAAGAGTCAAAACAGAGTGAGACGACAACTAGATCTCTTACCAAGCAATAAAACCGCCCGGTAGAAAAGGACGTTCCTGACACGCATCTCAGTCAAGAACCAGCTTTGGTCCCCTCTGTTAACAGCTTTACTTGATGCCATCAATGACACAGCTGTTTTTATTTTTTTAAAAAAAAGTTCACTTGCAATGTCTGACGGAATCGCCAGCGACAGTGTAAAGTATTCTGCTGGACCGCAGCTTTTCTACACACGAGTGGTTGGTTGGGTGGAATCCAATTCATTTCTGCTTTGGGGTGAACCAAAGGAGGTGAGATCCACTTCTAAACTTTGCAGATTCATGAAATCTCTTAGAGGGATCTACCTCACCGCAATCTTGTGAATGACAATACATTATTGCAGGAACCACGCACAATACTCTTAGAAATGAGATTTCCCCCTCCTCTTACGAAGTGTAATAATCCACCAACTGGGGAAAAACAGGGCATTGAGCAACAGTTTGGGTTTAATGGTGATGGATGCCTTTGCTGCTGGATGCTGTCAAGTCAGAACCGACTTAAATGCTAATAATAGGGCTTTCAAGGTAAGTGAGGAAATAAAGTGGTTCACCAGAGGTCGACTCCATTTCTCTGTTATCCACACCACCACATTGGGTACTCGGGAGAGACATTTATTCATTTTCATTGTCCTTTTTGGAGGACGATGCAACCAAACAGACCCGAGAGCCAGAATGCCTTCTCGAAGAAGAGGCTTCGAGGAGCGCCCGTTTTTTTTAATGGAGAAAGCAATGCCTGGGCCAGGACTCCACAGAGGTTTACGTAAAGTTATGCATGATGTTGTGAAATTGGAGTCTCTCCCTCCTCTTTCCTAATATTAGAACACAAGGTCGCCCGGTGAAACAGAGGCTGTCAAGAGAAGTGAAAGAGGGGGGGGGGGGACAGATGTCATCATTCTTTGCACACAGTATCTCTGTTTTCTGGCCCGACTCCAGGGTCCCTCACTGACCCGGTGGCTGAATCAAAGGACAAAAATAACAGGGCGAGAACGAGAGACACTGGCCTGACCATCCCTGTGGAATTCGATGCGTTTTTAACGGATGGGTACTGTAGTTTCCGAATACAGTAATCCCCCACCAATCGCGGGGGTTAGGGACCCGACCCGACCCGCAATAATTGAAAATCTGTGATATAGGGATGCTGAGTCATGTCAGGACTGGGCGACATGGCACTGCCCTGAACAGGCCTCTGACAGGCTTCCCGGAACTGGTTTCTTGCAATCCGGAAGTCACTTCCGGTTTTTCGGAAGTCACTTCCGGTTTGTTGGAAACCACTTCTGGAGCCTTTGACAGGCCCGGGAAGCCCGTCAGAGGCCCATTTGGGGCAGCCTGTCAGGCCTGGGTGAAGAGCGGGAGGCCTCAAACAGCCCCAAGCAGATGACCCCAGGGGCCCTTGCCTTTCATATACTACTAGTCATGCAATATACCGGGACCGCAGTATGTGAACCGCGAAATGGCGGGGGACCACTGTATATGCTTTTATATCAACTCGAATGTATTATGAATCTGCTCGATGGCGCCTTTTAATATTTTAAATTTTTGTTCGTTTTTAACCGGGTACTTTTTTAAAACTTGTAAATGGCTTTGACTGTGTTCCAAGACATCACGCCATTTTTAAACTTAATCTTGTTGTGAGCAGAGGCAGATTCCCAGTTTGGGAAGCAAACCAGCATATAAACCAAACAGAACTGCTCCATTCGGAGACGGCCTAGCTCTAAATAGAAGGCGCTGGGCATTAACCGTGGGATAGAACTATTTTTCCCCCCCTGCACCCTCCTTACGGTCTGTCTTGAAAGAGAAACAGGACAACCCAAGAGAGGGACCCTTTGTCTCAATCCGACAGGGCTCTTCTTCCTACCATAAGAATCCAAAGAGGTGTTCTGGCAAGCTCAGGCTGGGGATTAGGTAACCTGCCCTCTCCCCGCTGCCTACAAAAAGTGACCCGGAGAGGTCAAGTGGCGTGTCCTTATCTGCTGGCTTGTGTGTGGCTCAACGGGAAGAGCCAGACTGATTCCCACGGGGCTGTCCCGTGGCTGGGGTTGCCCTTGCATGCGCAGGAGGCCTGATAGGAGGGAAACGGGTCAGGAGGGGGGGGAACTGCCTGGGGGAGGAAAAGGACTCAGCCCTTGGTGAGAACAAGCTGTGAAATCCACAACAGGGATCTCAAAGCAGAGATTCCTCAATCGTTAGAAGCAAGGGGGAAGTGAAAGTATAGCTTAGCCCAGGCACGTCCAAAGTCAGGCCGGGGGGTGGGGGGGGCAAATGCGGCCCGTTTTCAAATTTCGAATGGCCCACAGCCTCTTCTCCGCACTGTCTCAGCCTGCCACACATCCCCACCAGCTGGCCCCTCCCGATATCGGATGGAGACCTCCCTGCCTCCGTACCTCTCCCTAGCCACCTGCCCAGCCTACCCGTCTCCGGCTCTGTCGCTGCAGCGCCCTCCCCGCCTCCTTGCATGTCCTAAACCAGTGATGGTGAACCCTGAACTATCACACCTTATTGGGAGGAGATAGTTGCTCTCTCTCGCTCTCGCTCTCTCGCTCTCTTGCTCTCTCGCTCTCTCTCTCTCTTTCCCCTTTTCCAGAAGCCCAGAGACCCAGAGCCAGGGAACATCCTTCTGAAAGAGCTACCAAAACATTTGAGACTGGATGGCGACACTATGGGTTCTTTCCTGCATGGCACGCCTGCTGACCAATATAAAATGGGTTTTGCAGAATCCTTAGGGGTAGCTGCTTAAAATGTGGATAAAAGACTGCAAAGAGGTCTTTTATCCCCATTTATCCACAGCAGTTCTTTAGTTTTGTTTTTAAATGTACCTCATGTGAAACGCCAAGCCTTCTTGGATGCTGGAGGGGACCAGGTCAGAAAGGGAGTCCGAGCTGACAGAGACCGGGGACAACGACTGTTCTTTATCCTCCAGCAGGTCAATTTTCACCAAGGAGCTGGTCTCGTCCTCCGAATTGTCCTCCGACACGGAGCCGATGATGAAGCGGGAGTGTACGTTCAGCTCCAAGGCTTTGTCCGCAGAAGACGGCTCGCCCATTGTGGCTCTGAAGAAGGTCTGTGCCCCTAGGAGGGTCAGAACACAACAGCGAGGTAAGCTTTTTGCCATACGCAAACAAACACCAGCCGGCAGGAAACCCACACAGCCTTACACCAAGGTCTTGGGAGGACTGAATATCGGCTATTCCTCAAACGACAATCAGCGACACCTTTTTCGATTCAGAACGGCCAACACTTGGAAAATTAAATTCTTCTAAGACCGCTGGGAACGTATACTAGGCAACAAAAACCCTCCCATGTCAAGCCCATATATATCCCGGCCAATCATTATCTCCTAAGCCTCCAGGGCTGGGTTTCTTTTTTTTTTTTCATTTAAAATGAAGCTGTTTGGATGAGCAGCGAAACGTTTCTATCTCTCAAGAAAAAGAAGTCCAGTAGCCATGACTCGACTTCCAGAAAAAGCCTCCATCCAAGCAGATTTAACTGAGTCAGTGCAGTATGAGGTTCTTCCAGTCCATGTCCGGTTCATAAAAAGGTAAAGGTAAAAGTTCCCCCCGCAGATAAATGTTAGTCGTGTCTGATTCTAGGAGCGGTGCTCATCCCCATTTCCAAGCCAAAGAGCCAGTGTTGTGCAAGCCCGTGGCCATGTGGCCAGCAGGGCTGAACACATTTCTGCGCACGGAACACTGTTTACCTTCCTGATTTTTCTGGTGGCGCCTATTTATCTACCTGCATTGACATGCTTTTGAACTGCTATGTTGGCAGGAGCTGGGGTTTAACAGCTGGAGCTCCCTCTGCTGCATGGCACCCGGGATTCGAACCCCCGAGCTGCCGACTTTGCAGCCGACAGTTTCAGCGCTCTAGCCCGCTGAGCCCCCACACCCCTCCATGGTGTGTATATCCCAGACCAAATTATGGGATCGACCGAGACATGCAGCAGGAATTATGATAAAAATAAGCATGCACCGTTCATATACCAGCAACAGATCGTCTACTTTTCCTTAGGAAAGAAAGTGGCTTGTCAGGTATAGAAGTTCATGTTTGTTTTTCAAAGCCACTGAGAACATGCCATTTTTTTTTTACACATCAGTGCTTATAATTCAAGGAAGCATTCAATAAGAAAGAGCAACAGAAGCTGACCTCTTGCTATCCGTGCTATCCGAGCTGTTATCCACTGCCAGAAGGAACTGAAAAGGAAAAAGCAGCATTAGATACAGATATGAAGTCAGTCTGAAAGAAGCTGAATGCAGAATACGAACTAGCCTGCTCAAAGAAAAAGCACGTTTAAAAACTTGATGAGACCAAAAACATTGCTGGGAAGGAACCTGCAGGTCAGGGATCAACCCTTGCTTTGTATGTAAAAATAATAATAATAATCCAAGTTTCAACCTTAGCCCTCCAGTTTAAAATAAACTTTAATGACTCACGGTCAAGGACATCTGGCCTGGGAGTTCAAGAACAACCTACCACCACTTGATGTCTAATTTGAATGGTCAAACCTGACTTGGCCCAAAATGGGTTCTTATGCATTCTTTATGGGAAACTCTACAGCTCAAGGGCACAGGCCACATTCCTCCATGAAGAAGCTGGCCGAGGCAATTCTTGGCCTCCCCAGATAAAAAGATGAGGTAAGCACAGTGGTGGTGAACCTTCGGCACTCCAGCTGTTTTGAACCACAACTCCCACAGTCCTTTGTGACTGGCAATACAGGCTTGGGATTCTGGGAGTTGTGGTCCAAAACATCTGGAGTGCTGAAAGGTTTGCCACCACTGAGGTAGCAGAGGATGGGGTAGATACCAGTCAGTGATCTTGGAGAATTGCAGCTACTCCAACTAGACCAACGAGCAGGCACATCCGATCTCATTTGATTTCAGAAGCTAAGCAGGGTTGGCCCTGGTTAGTACTTGGATGGGCGACCACCAGGGAATACCAGGTGCTGTAGGCACCTGGAGTAGGAACTGGCAAACCACTCCAGTATTCCTGCCAAGAAAACTCCATGGACATGGAGTCACGAAGAGTCGGTCACGACTATAATGACACAACACACACACACAACTTTTAAATCAATTAAAAGAGGTAGCCTAGGACAGGCATGAGCAAACCTCAGCCCGCCTGATGTTTTGGACCACAACTCCCAGAATTCCAAGCCTGTATTTCCAATAGCAAAGGACTGTGGGAGTTGTGGTCCAAAACATCTGGAGGGCTGAAGTTTGGACATGCCTGGCCTAGGAGCTGGGAAGGAGCCGTTACAGGCCATCAAGTGCTACCCTCTACCCCTTAACTCGCATTCCATGGTTGAGCAGAAATTCAAACCCAGGCCTGGTATAGGCAGTGTCAAAACTCCAGGCCTTACTTCTCCACTTCAGAAACTAGAAAAAGTATTCTTTTAACCACAGTTGCCAGATGAAAATGTCTACAAGCTTGGGACTTCTGGTGGGAACTGTGGTCCTCCAAGTAGCTTCCAAGCTCTGATTGAGTTCCAGTATTTCCTTTTTTTTTTCTAATCATAAAAAATGTAATCCGCAGGTGGGACAAGAGCTATAACAAGTATCAACCTGTGCCGTCTGTAAGGCTGTGCCAGTGCAGCTCTGTCTTACTCAGATTCCAGCCTTACACCGCCTAGTGTGAGGCACTTCAACAACACACACACACACACACACAGCTGTTAAGATGGCCACAAGATGGTCTAGTAGTGGCCTCACCCAGCAAGACATCCGGGTCTTTCCCAAGACGTAACTGCAACAGTACGGCTTTCTCTGCCCTAATATTCCCAAGGGGAGATCTGCAAAGATTTGGAACATTTGAATGAAAACCCCAGCTGCTACATTTAGGCAGAAACAGGAGAACACAGGAGTTGACTCACTGCATTTAAAAAGCACATACCTGGGTTCAATCCCCGGTAGCAGGCTCAAGGTTCACTTAGCCTTCCATCCTTCCGAGGTCGGTAAAATGAGTACCCAGCTTGCTTGCTGGGGGGGGGGGCAATGTGTAGCCTGCACTCTGTAATTAAAATTGTAAACCGCCCAGAGACTACTTGTAGTAGTATGGGGCGGTATATAAGCAGAACACTTTGCTTTTGCTTTGCTTTACTGTACACACATTCTGGATAAGCAAAGCTTGTGTGTTGTGTGTTGCGTTCTGTGATACCATATGATTACTGATTGCAACTCTAAGGAAAAAAACCTAGCGGCTCAGGAATCCTGGCTCGTCAAAACAACATAAGCAAGTATCTAGCCCTCATGGTGACAAAATACGCTTTCCAGTAGGTAAGAAATGGCAGGTAAAAGAAAAGCAAGAGAAAGCTGACCTGTTGGTCCCCAAACCTGACGCAAAGTAATATTACGGTAACTTTGAGAATACTAATTTAAGTGGAGGATCTACAAGCAGACTAAGGTAGTTATTTTGACTTATGGAGGATTTTATTCATTATGGGCATATTGCTAAGGAACATGAATTTTTTGCTGCACAAGGTATTTCACTGGAGAGGAAGTTACTATAGTGATTTTTTATATATATATAAAATAATAACATTATCCAAAAGCAACTCATGCGGATACTTTTTTCAAAATATTGGCTACCAGATCCTGCCAGGTAATCCAAAAGAGAGCTAAGTAACTATAGATAAACACACTTTACTCCTATGAAAATAAACTATAGCGAGTTAACATATTGTTCCCATTACAAACAGCATAAGCCTTATTGCGTTAACATAACTTTGTTGCACCTTTCTTATTACAAAAGAAAAAGAATTAATCAGAATTAACTCATTATTCATGACTAGCTACACCCAAGGTTTGAACGGCCAAGTTAATTCCAATTTACAACAACCTTCTTCTAGGTGTCATAAATGTGGTTGATCTGTTCCTTCTTCTAGAGCAGGCATGTCCAAACTTTGGTCCTCCAGATGTTTTAGACCGCAACTCCCACAGTCCTTTGACATTGGCAACCTAAGCTTAGAATTCTGGGAGTTGTGGTCCAAAGCATCAGGAAGGCTAAAGTTTGAACATGCCTGTTCTAGGGGGTGCCCTGGGCCAAGGCCACACGGGCTTACCTCTTTCTTCTAAGAGGCACAACAACACTATTCTGCATCTAGTCATCTTCAAGGTCCCAATAAAACAGTGGTTCTCAACCTGGGGGTCAGGACCCCTTTGGGGGGATCAAACGACCATTTCACAGGGGTCGCCATGAGCCAGTGAAGAAAAAGGCACAAACGGCTTGGGTCTAGAGGAGGAGGGGGAGGAAAGAGTGAGTTACAGTTTGATAGGTTGGAGGGGATGTCAGTCAGTGGCACTGGAGGCTGTGATTGGCTGAGGGTGCCTGTAGAGGGAAGTTCTCTATGGCCCCTGTGGCAGGTGGCCTGCCAAAGGGGGCTTGTGGCCTCTTCCAAGCAGGACAAGGAGTCACCACCACATGAGGAGCTGTATTAAAGGGTCGCGGCATTAGGAAGGTTGAGAACCACTGCAATAAAAGATAATATATGCCCTGTAAGTCGAACTCGGTTCACCGCTGATGCTGTTTGAAAGGAAACATCCCTCCACAAAACCCACCCCGGTGGCTTGCTCGCATCAACCCATCTATCAAACTGCACAATGAAAGCAAGCAAGAGACTTAAAAACGAATGAGAAAAGAATGCCATGCCCCGGACGCTGTACAAGTCTCTGCCCTCAGCTGGGATGGTAGCTTTTCAGGCAGATACCTTTAATCTGGCAGCCGGTCTGTTGTTCCCCAAACGGAGACAACGGCAGCTGTATCCAGAATAAAAGATCAGGAGCCACCAATCTCTTAACTTACTACTTTGTTTGGTTTTTTTTTTCAGTGTTGACTAATATATTAAGGAACAAGTCCAACTTGTTTATTCTTACCTGTGTAACACAGGATTGCACAGGGCGATGTGGGTTACATCACCAAGGAGTCTGAGTGGGGAACCGAACTCATAACTAACCTCAGCTCGGTAGCCGGATGCCCCAACTACTGAGCTACCCAGCAGCCCCTGAGCTACCTGGTGGCGTTCAAGCCCTGGCCAGAAATCCATTGAATCAAAACGGGCACCCTGCGTGTTGTTCGCCTAAGGTCTCCCAAAACGGTACCCGGCACAGCCAACGATCAGAGCTTGCTGTCCATGAACATTTTGAACTTGAGCCTATCGGCAACAGGATTCAGGCATCTGTTCTGAGGCAAGCAAGAGACGTACGAAAACGGAGCGGACTCCCAGATGAATCCTACCCATCTGAAGAGCACGTTTGGATGGCTGGGGGAAAAATCAACCAAGAGATTAATATTGTGGCCTGCAGGAATTTCCAGCTTGAGGGGGTTGCCTCGGGTTACATAAGAACATAAGAAGAGCCCTACTGGATCAGGCCAAAGGCCCCTCTAGTCCAGCTTCCTGTATCCCACAGTGGCCCCACCAGATGCCTCTGGTTGCCCGATAGTAACCCCACCATCACGTGATAAGAGATCTCACAAGCACTTGGAGTCTACTTGTCCACCGTTGCAAAAAGAGCGCTCTACCTATGCCAGTGTTGGCGAACCTATGGCACGGGTGCCAAAGGTGGCACTCGGAGCCCTTTCTGTGGGCACCCGAGATCGCCCCATCATAGCCACCTCTATTCAGGTTAAATGGCTGTACTGGCACTTTGCGAAAAATTAGTGGGTTTTGAATCGCAGTTTGGGCACTCGGTCTCTAAAAGGTTCGACATCCCTGACCTATGCGAACAAAATAGAGTATTCCCTCACACAAATATAGTTTTCCTTTGATCCCCCTGGAAAAATAAGCATCCTCCCTGGGAAGGCAGGACGGAGCAGTTAAGAAAGGGGAACTCATTGCAGAGCAGAGGCACTATCCTTCTGCTACGGCTTTTCCCCAGGAAAATGGATCAGATCAGTCCACCGGGCTGCCTGATGTCGAGATGAACCCCATTTCTAAACCGGCCTCTAATTATTCCGCCAGGCAGCAGGACATGAAATTGCGAGCCCCCGACAGCACTGAGTCACAAGACCCTGGATAAATGCAAACAAAGGGGAACCCGGAACTTTTGGGGAGTAAAACGGGCTCCTAACCATTCACCCCACGTCGCTTCTACAAATCAGTTACGTGGGGAACATCCTGTCATTTCACAGGGACAGCAAGTCCTTCAGGGCGTGCTGGGTCTCCTTTGCTGGTCTTATTAGAAGACATATTGCAGCATAAGCTCTCCAGGGCCTAGAGACCACTTCAGCTGCCCAGAGAGCTCTCAAATGCACAAGCCTTGGCATATCTATCCACTAGTCCCCACCCTGTTCAACAGGACTCCTTCATGACTAAGAGTATTCATTACTTCACCTTATTTCAACGTACACATAAACGGCACACACACACACACACACACACACACACAATGTATAGGTAGAAGGGGCTGACAAGGCCATCAGGTCCAAAAAATACCCCTTGCTTCATCTGAAATGTTGACCTCTCTCTCTCTCTCTCTCTCTCTCTCATATGTACTGAAAGAAAACAAACTGGAAGAACAAAAAATTAGTACAGGACTTCACTATTGGAGTCTGTATCGGACTGGAATAATGCACCAAAGACTTGCACCGGAGCCTGGTGGAAAATTTAACAGCAATGTTGTGTGTGCCGCAGGTGTACGGTGTGTTATTCTCAGGCACAAAGACAAACATTACACACAGTTTGTTCACCACCAGTACAGAGGTGTTTCTTTCCCTCCGTGATGATCCCGGTTACCTTTTGACTTTCTTCTATTTGTCTGTCAGTGCCCCTTTCCTTTGTCCCGTCTGCCTGGAAGGATGCTTGGAAAGTCTGTTCTCTCCCCTGGTCTCCTCTCTTCTTTTGTCTCTTCCTCCATAGGCATGTCCAAACTGGAGCCCTCCTGATGTTTTGGACCACAACTCCCAGAATTCTAAGCTTAGAATGCCATTGGCAAAGGACTGTGGGAGTTGCGGTCCAAAACATCTAGAGGACATGCCTGCATAGATCTTCTTCCTTACTAGCAGTACTTTTCCTTACTACTTTTCCTTACTACCCCTCCCCTAGCAAACTCCTGTTAGGTCACCCTGGTGGCTCACTCTCTGGGGTATGTCTCGGTTTCGCTCCTCCACTGTTATCTGTTAGTAGGAGTCAACAAACAGACAGCCAAGGGCCCTTTTTGCAAAGTCAATGTTCAAAGAACATTCAACGGCTGGTCCAGCCTGCTTTGTCAGAAGAACTTAGGAGTGCACCATCTTGTCCTTTGCCCCAGACTGGTCTTCAATTGGTAAATCTCCTAGTAAAATAAGGAGGGTGGCAGCCACGACAAAACCTGCTAAATTCAAATCCCACCTTTCTGCCAAATTCTCAGCACTTCAGGAGCTAACTGAGATGAAAGTAATATCAACATTTAAACATTAAAAGTAACGAAAAATAGGGATAAAAAGCAGTAGGAACACTCAGTCAAAGTCTTCGCTATCTTAGATGGCAGAGTCTTCTCTAATTTCATTTTACATCTTTATAAAGAGACTTGACTCCCTTGAAAGAGATTTCCCGAGTCTGGGAGCCACCACTAAGAAGGCCATCTTTCGTGTCCCAACCCAAAAGTGCCTGTGATGGTAGTGGGGATAAGCCAAAGACCGTAATATTTGAGCTAAACTGTATGGAAGGAAACAAAACCAAGTGTGATACAGTCAACGGAGCCCTGGAGAAGCTAGGTTTAGGTTCAGACCCGCCCTCAGTGATGTAACTGAGAGAGTGATATGGGGCTACCCATTGTCTCCTAACCTAACCTACTTCACAGGACCGTTATTTGCTACCTTGAGTTCATAAGACAAACAGTGTGGTGTAACTGTTCCAGGCATGTCCAAACTTTGGTCCTCCAGATGTTTTGGACCGCAGCTCCCACATGCCTTTGCCATTGGCAAGCTAAGCTTAGAATTCTGGGAGTTGTGGTCCAAAACATCTGGTTCGCCACCAGTTCGCCTGGGCCCATATCATACAGAGCTATGGGAGCATAATCAGCACTTCCAGCTGTCCTCCACAACAGTCCAGTAGCAAAAACAACATTATTTTTTGCCGCCTCTCTCCTAAAGCAGTTGTGGCAACTTTCAGCACTTCAGATGTTTTGGACCACAACTCCCACAGTCCTTTTGTTGTTCCTGCAAGGGGGCAATGACAATAAAGATTCCTATTCCTATTCCTATTCCTATTCCTATTCCTTTGTCATTGGGAATGCAGACTTGGAATACTGGGAGTTGTGGTCCAAAACATCTGGTTCGCCACCACTGTCTGAAAGGATTCCAGGAGGCTTACAGTATTAAAATGAGGCTTACAAAGTTAAAGTCCAAATAATTGTTATATTGTTTTAAAGCATGAAAGAAATACAATATCAAAACTCACACAAAGAGTACTGTACAAGTAAAACACAAAATAAAATGCTCCCTTTAAAAAAAAAAAGCCCTGAAAAGCCTTTACAACAAATAAAGTTCCATGCTCCTTCAAACTGGTTCGAGCTAACAGTCTGACCATAACATTTTGGACCAAAGTTTCTAAATGCATTTCAAAGGAAAGCCTCAGAGAAGTCTGTGCCTTCTGGGAGTGCAAATAGGATGCAACTCAGCCACGTGTCACTGTGAAAGGCCCAGGAAGAAGGACGCTTGTTGCACAAAGATACTCTTGGTCATCTCAAAAGCGGGGCCCAAGGCTCAGACCGAACCTGAGAATATTATTCTGTAGTATAAACCAGAGATTTTAAGGGGAGCATGATTCTCTGTAACGTAGGTTCACCCAGTGTGTTGTTAATCTGTGGAACTCCCTACCACAGGATGTGGTGATGGCATCTGGCCTAGATGCCTTCAAAGGGGGATTGGACAGATTGCTGGAGGAGAAGTCCATCACAGATGACAAACCAGGATGATAATGGGTAATCTCCAGGCTTAAAACCAGGGTACTTCAAGGGACAGATGCAGAGGAATGGTAGCAGGGGACAGAGATCTAGTCTCATGCGCTCCCTGACACATCTAGCGGGGCCACTGTGAGAGATCCAGGAAGCGGGACTAAATGGGCCTTTGGCCTGATCCAGCAAGGCTCTTCTTATCTTCTTATGTCCTAACTTATATCACTTGATATTACTTGATTTCAATTGACCAGGTGCACCTGTCTTGTCTAGATGAAGCTTCCGTCTGTTTGCTTTCTTTCAGGCCATCAATAGCATCAAATACTAATCCAAGACTAGCTTCCCTGGATTTAGTTGGAGAGGAGAGAACTTTTGGCATCACCAGCGTCCTGGTGAAATGGAGCCTCATAACTCTCAGTGACTACTCCAAGCATTCTCATATACTGTATGTGTTAAACACCAGGATGTGCGCTCTGTGTGTGTGTGTGTGTGTGTGTGTGTGTGTGTGCACGCAACAAGCTGAAACAGTAAGGACCCACTAGGAGTCAACAGTCATACCAGGTCTCCACCAGCACCATACTCTATGTTTACCTCTCTGGGAAGACCCAGAGGTGCCATAACACAGCCTCAATCCAGAAAAGTAATTCATAATGTGCCACAGTGGTGATCGCCAAAATCCTTCTCAGAGGGGAAGCAGAATCAGCAAGAACATACTCTCCTTGTCCACAGATATTCTGCCAAATGCACTAAAGCACCATGACCATCCCTAAATTTTTTTTTGAAATGGGTCTAGATGAGGGATGGGCAACTGTTAGTCCCCTAGCTAACAGCATTGCTGAAACTGAGGTCCAAAACACATTTATTCACCCTGATCTCACTCCTTCATCTCAGCTTGAGGGGGAAACCCACTGGCCATGACATATCACCACATGTTCCATTACCTGGGCCCAGAACGACACACTGGGGCTACTGAAAAGCATCCAGCATGGTGGCATTCAGGGAGAATATAAAAAATGCTCTTTTAGGCCTAAATCAAGTGCAACTCCAAGCTGGAGGTTAAGAACATAAGAAGAACCCTGCTGGATCAGGCCAAAGGCCCATCTAGTCCAGCTTCCTGGATTTCACAGTGGCCCCACCAGATGCCTCTGGGAGTGATCACAAAGCTATATTTCTTTCAGAAATTTTATACTGAGGGGCAATTTACCATCTCCTTCCCTGCCCGTGTGCAACAGACAGACACGTCTTGTTCTTGGGAAAGCATATTGCTTATAAATACACCCCCACCATTGCACTGTCTTTCTCATACTAATCATTTATGATAGGGTGGCAAGTAAGCCATATAATAAGCCATTCAGGATCGCAGCTACCCCCCAAGCCCCGAAATTCTCACTTAGGCACCACACTGCCACACTAATGGTGGGCTCCAAAGGTACAAGGTATCTGTCCAGAAATAAGAGGCAGGATAAATGCTGTTTAAAAGAGTATTCCACCCGCCTCTCTTAACATTTAGGTAAAAACACTCCCCAGCTCTAGAAACCAAACACCTCTTAAAGAGAAACACGCCGCTGTAACAGGAAGAAACACGCAACCGACTGAGCCCTTTCTTTGTGCATTAAAGCTCCCTGATGGCGTGCAAGCCGGTGTAGGATTAGAAAGAGAGGGGACGGATACAAATGCGAGAGGCGGTGGAGGAAGAAAAAGAAGCACGGATCCCTGACCCTCCTCCACTCCTTTTCCCTTGCGCTCTAAGACTGCACAATTTTTTTCAAACCAAACCCTGCCAGGTCCTTGTTCGAGGCCGGCGTCCGGCATCTCCAAGACCTTACCCCCCCCCCTCTCTCTCTCACACACACACGTGTTCCTCACCTCCAGGGGCCGGCTGCTGCGAAGAAGGGCTGGAAGCGGCTGTATCCTCCTCCTGCTCCTCCAGGCCTGGCGCAGCAGGCGGATGATGATGATGATGCTCCTGTTGCTGGCGATCGCTCTCCCATTCAGCGACGGAGGGAGCCCGTGTGTGTGTAACACGCCAGCCAGGAGCTCCTCCTCCTCCTCCTTCCTCCCACTCTTATGCCTCCTTTTCGTTTCCTCCTTCCTTTCTTCCTTCTTCCTTCCCTCCGCGCCTCCGCTCCGCAGGCAGCATCGCCCGCTCGACGGATGGATGGATGGATGGAACAGGTTACTCGCGATCAATCACCTTTGACCTTTCTCCCCCCACACACACACACCAAGCCAAGCCACGCCCACTTCCAGTCTCGGTCTCTCCGTGCGCCCTCCTCATTGGCCGCCGGCGCTCACACCAAGGCGTGGGGCGTCACCAATCAGAGGCGCCCGGGGAAGGAAGGAGGGGGCCGGAGGAGCCCGCGGAGGTGGCCTGAGAGGCTCAAGGCGCCCCCCGATTGGCTGCCGGGATGCCGCGGGGAGGAACCAGAGGCTGGGGGGAGGAGCCAGAGGCTGGGCGAGTTCCCTACAGGCAAGCGTTCCTCTCTGCCTCGGGTTTGCGGTTGGGAAAAGGCATGAGAACCCCAAAAAAGAGCCATCGGGTGGGCACAGGCAATAACTTGACTTGATTTACAGTTTATGTACCGCCAGCGTTGTATGGGCCATGCAAGGCGGTGCACAAGTCAAAACAGAAGGAATAATACAAATACAGTACACAACAAACAGCAACGCAAAACCCAGTACCGACCGAAGACAATGTGCAAGAAAATAAATGCAAGATAAATAAATAAACCTCTACCAGCGAGGAGAGGGGGATGCGTGCAGCTTGACCATCTATTTATTTATTCATTCATTCATTCATTCATTCATTTATATACCGCAACCGATTTTCCCAGTGAGAACTCGGGGCAGTTTACGTAGAGAGAACACAAAAGAAATTAAATCCAACAAAGTCCACCCAATAATTGGCAAGTTTTAACGGACAAGGTGGTTTGCTAATTGTCGTGTCCAGTCACAGCCGATATCTGTCCCCCCCTCGCCAAAATAAATAAATAAATAAATAAATAAATAAATAAATAAACGGCTGCCAATGGAAACAAAATGCCATGCATTGTTCAGCGGTTCTATGTCATTTTTCCATCTGCTTCCCAGCTTTTAATTCCCTTTATGTGCTGCGGAGAGTTGCAGGCAAGCAAACGACGATACCCCCATGCCAGGGTTAGGAACGGAGGAAAAGTTTCACTTGTTGGATTGCTAAGCATTGCCACTATGTTTTCAATTTTAGTTTCCACCCCTCATAACTTTTGGATGGTCTACCGTGCATTATTACATGGAATTTTTACTCTCTCTCTCTCCTTAACTGCTCCGGTTCTCTTGTAGCTTTAATGTTGCCTTTTTAAAGTTATAAGATGCCCCTCAATTCCCTGTTCTCAAACTTGAATATGTCTTAATTGTACTGGACTGTAGATTGTCCCTCATTACTGTAAACCCTCTTGGGTCCTTTTCCAAGGAGAAAGGCCGGGGGGGGGAACATACTCAAAAAAATAAATAAAATTAATAAGTTCTGCCATCTTGGCTGTAATCTTACATATGTGTTTCCACAGGAAGGAAACAGCAGTGCTACAATATATGAAGAGCAGGGCTGCCCTTCAGAAGCTTGGGGGCACATTTGACTTCCGCAAGCATCCTCCAGAGATCCCTGTCCATCTGTCTGGCCGGAATTCTTGAAACAGCAGACTCGACTACATAAACATTTTTCCTCTCTGATGTGAGAAGAACATGATCCACCTTGCCCTCCTCCGTCTTCAAGGCCAGCAGCAGCAGTAATCTGACCACTCTGGGCTAGCCAGCAGCCTCGAAATGAAACTGGCAACATAGACATTTAAAACATGTGCTGTACAGTTGGGCTCTGTCTGTTTCCACAGAAAGGTCCCTGAGACGGTTTGGTTATCTCCCCACCCCCACCTCCAACCCCACACGGGGAATAGTTTGTAGAATGCAAGGCAAATGACAGAGTCCTCAGAAAGTGCAAAGAAAAAATTAGGATACTGCTCTCCAAGGATCCAGGCCAAGCATCACACCTGACACACTCGGCACACCAAACATAGACATTCCACTGTGGAGCTCCTCCTGTCTTTTCTCCATCTTGGACAACTTCTCCAGATCCTCCGCTCTCAAAATCTTGCAGTTGCCAAATTCTTGCCCAACAGGGTTGGGCCAAAGGAAGGATTATTACGCTGCATTGTTTCGGCGTAATCCTTAAGCGCCTTAAAACAGTATGTTGCATGCGAACGTACTTAGTCCCGTTCGCTGATGTAAACAACAGGATTTACAAGACCAGGTGGTTGTCAACTAGGCTCGCTTAAGGGCTGCTATCTAGATGTAGATTTAAAAAGGATGTGGGAGAGTTCCTTGATCGTGCCATTTCAGACAACAGGCAGGGGTGTCTTTTAGGGAGGAAGACACCGTGTGTCACGCATGGGCGATATTCCTTCAGAATCAAACAACTGCATTTCCAGCTGTTGCGAAACATTCGTGGATGCCGTGGTAGCAATAAAGCCCTGTACAATTGGTTTCCCACCATAATATGGGCTTTAATACCAGCTCTAGCCCATGCTCGATCAGATTTAGCCCAGGGTTTCTTCTGTTTACACATTATATGACTAACAGCCATGAGAAATAAAATGTAGGTGAAAACGTCATGTGGCAATGCAGCGTGCCACATTAATGAAGCTTTACAGATCACCTACACAGGTGACTGTGCTGACATTCAGAGTGATTGTAGGAACATGTTTCATGTACATGGAAGCCGGTTTGACCTGTAACATGAGGATCACAATCTGACAATAGCCAATGGACTGAAAAATAAATATCTTTACGGACTCACAGCCAGAGCATCGGGATACAACCCCAACACAATTTGAGGGGGAAGGATACCACCCTAATCAGTGAGAAGTGCCCCTCCCTTTCCTATATCTGCCCCAAGAATCTTATGGTCTTAAAAATATATGATAGATAGATAGATAGATAGATAGATAGATAGATAGATAGATAGATAGATAGATAGATAGATAGATAGATAGATAGATAGATAGATAGATAGATAGATAGATAGGAGGGAAGGGAGAGAGGAAGGAAGGAAGGGATAGATAGATAGATAGATAGATAGATAGATAGATAGATAGATAGAT
>JAHTLZ010000038.1:8242407-8254590 GCA_023846285.1 Phrynocephalus versicolor | reverse complement strand
CTAGAGCAGGCATGTCTAAACTTCAGCCTTCCAGATGTTTTGGACCACAACTCCCAGAGTCCTTTGCCATTGGCCATCTAAGCTTAGAATTCTGGGAGTTGTGGTCCAAAAACATCAGGAGGGCCAAAGTTTGGACACATCTGATCTAGAGGAAGAGTACTGGCAGGGCATTTCAGAGGTGGATGGAGCAAAGCAGCCTAGCGGCCGATCAGGGTAATTCATGCTCATAGCACACTTCGGGGGGCTAAATTCCCATTCAAGTAGAGTCGGTCTGTTGAATCAGGGAGGATTTGGTCCATTGACATCACTGTAAATTCCAGTGAATTATTGGGCCTACTCTAGTTTTAACTTGCCACTGAATTTCAACCAAATGGGCTGCTGCAGTTGCTCTTACAATAAAAAAATAAGATTGAAAATGGTCTTTGTTTGTTTGTTTTCAGCTTCTGAGGATCCCCCACGACCTACCTTTGATTCCTTGCTCTCCAGGGATATGGCTGGATATATGCCAGCCCGGGCAGACTTCATTGAGGTAGGAATCTCTGAGCTCGTCCTTTTTTTTTTTTCCACCTGGGAACAAAGAGGATTGATTGCTCTTTTAAAATCGTGGGCTATGAAAAATACCAGTGAGAATGATCAAAACATGATCTGGTATTACCAGAGAGAAGTTTTAAGCAATAACCCAAGTTCCTGTTAAATATCACCATAGTACATATAATCTTCCTCATATTGCTGGGTTTTTTTTGTACCTCTGATGATGTTATTTCCCAGATCGGCAGCTTATTATTGTACTGTGTGAAATTCCATTATATTGTTCTCAAAGCCCCGATGACAAGGGGAGCCACTGAAGCATGTTTCATCATCATTATTGTTTTTGTGGTTTCATTTTTATCCCCCTGCCAACACACACACACAGACGAGAAGTGGATTATGCCTCTGTTTTTGTGATGTGACCTGAAAGCTGCACTGGGGTGCAGTTGCATAAATCTTCTAAATAAAGGAGTAAATGGGAATGAAGAACTGGCAGTATACTCAGTGCCAGATGAGAAGTGTATCTCATGTCATAGTGTTTCAGAGGTTTTAGGACCCCAGTATCCGCTGGGGATTGGTTCCAGGCCTTCCCGTGGATAATGAAAACTGTGGATAAGAGAGAACACCTGCCCCCCCAAAAAAACTGCTATTTCCTGACAGTAGCCTGCTTTATGGCTGCTGTTTTGAGACAATAGCTTGCTTTATGGTCCCTGTTTGTGACAATAGCTTGCTTTGTGGCTGCTGAATTATTTAATTTTTTTTCCCTCTCTCAACCGTGGATAACAATCAGTGGATGATGAATCAGTGGATACGGGGGTCCTACTGTACCCTTAATGGATCAGGGAAAACACCACCCAGGAGGCTCTGCACTCACTGGTAGCTAAGAGACCCTTTCAAACCAGCAGGAGGCGCCCTAACTAAAAGGACCATACAAACAACACAATGGCAGGGTCCTTTTAAGCCCTGCTACCTGAGCAATTGGGGAATGTTTTAAAAAGTTGCTTCTGTAAGCTCCCTGTTATTTCTCTCCTCTTCCTTCGGTGCTTTTACGTTCCGGGACCGTTCTTGAGCATTAACGGGAGACTTTCTGCTCTTCTGTCTGCTCTCCGCAGGAGTTTGACAATTACGCTGAATGGGATTTAAGGGACATCGAGTTTGTGGAGGATGACTCGGACCTCTTACACGGTGAGCTTTCGGGTCTTGAAAGGTTAGGAAAATCTAAGAGCCTTGGGAGCAGCCACCTGTGAAGGATTTGGTTTTCCCTTTCTTTGCTAGTGATTCTTTTAAAAAGCAAATGTCTGGCAGTTTTAGACTTCCTTCCTTCCTTCCTTTCCATCCATCCATCCATCCATTTCCTTCCTTCCTTCCTTCCTTCCTTCCTTCCTTCCTTCCTTCCTTCCTTCCACTTGTGAAAATCCACTTGAGCCTTGGCCAGACTTCCACATTTCTGCTGTGTCGTGTTCCCTGTTTTGTGCTGCCCAGAACATACATGGCAGTGGTGGGGATTGGGAAGACGATTGTGGTGCCAATTGCCCCCGTAAAGGGTTTAATTTCTCTTTGCTTCTCTTTGTGCTCCAACACCGACAGCTCTAAAAATTGCGGTGGTAGATATTTATCACTCCAGACTGAAGGAGAGGCAGCGAAGGAAAAAGTAAGCATCCAGCATCTTTTTCTTACTCGTCCAAAATGAAGCATGCTGCATCTCAAAATTGCATTTCAAATTCTCTGTAACCACCAAGATGCGAGAGCAGGGGCTGTTTTGCTTGCGAATGCGTCCGAAGAGACAGATGGTGCCGTTACTGTTCAGAAGGGTCATTTCTGTATCCCTGCCAGTGGCCGGGCTGTCTGGGGACGATGGGATATAGGATCCATCACATCTGGGAAGCGTTAAGTTGGGAAGGCTGATCTACAAGGAAACCTCACTCCGGGCTTGTGTTTCTTGTTGTTTTTCTCCCAGTCAAGTCCGTTCAAAGTTTCCTCCATCAAATACAAAAGCAAAACAGGTGATACCTTTAGGCTACTATAAAAATAACAAAAAATGTTGCTAATATTTCAGGGGCAAAACCCCCTTCCTCAGAGCAGTACCAAGAGGTTATATCATGGCAAAAGATGGCTTTGCCAGGAGTTATTTCTTAGATGTAAGGCAGTGGTGGCCAAACCTTGGCCCTCCAGATGTTTTGGACCACAACTCCCACAGTCCTTTGTCGCTGGCAATACAGGCTTGGGATTCTGGGAGTTGTGGTCCAAAACATCTGGAGGGCCAAACTTTGGCCACCACTGATGTAAGGTTGTTGGCAAGATGGGGACAACGCCAGACAGTTTTCTTAGTTGAGGCTCGGAGATGGGATGTTTTAGGCTGCATCCGGATTGAAAGGAGGGAGGTGTTTTAATTGCCCCAGTCCTTCCAAAGACATGTCACGGCTCATGTGACATTTATAATGAAGGCGTAAATTCCTGCCAGCCGGCCGTGACTCTGCATTTCATGGAGGAAAGGCTGCGCCACAGCAGAGATAGGACCGATTAAGTCATAGGAGGCACATGATACAGACAGACATCTGACACCTCGAAATACCGCTGTCGGCAGGGCATGACTTCATATCGTGACCTCTGCCCGATGAGGACGTGTTCTGAGAGCAAACCTGCTGCATGAAGTGCTGTTGGCAAGTTGGCTAATTAACAGCCGGAGACGCTGGCTCAGCCCAAATTACCGGCCTGCCTCTAGAATGAGTCAATGACTCTGTGGAAGAGAATGCCCCAATGTTTTTCCATTGTGCCTATCAAGTTGGGGTGCAAAGGAGCGAAGCCACCCCAAACGTTCTGCATCTCCTGGAGCCCTTCTGATCGATTTACGGAAAGGCTCTTGTCTTGCTTTCTGGTCTTCCCAGTTCAATCCCGGGAATTAAGGCAGAGACAACCTGAATGAATGAGACAATCTCCGGTCCTCTACCTGTCCCCTTGGACTCAGTTTGTGCTTGTTTTACATGATTGAGAGTTTTGAGCCTTCATTTGCTGCTTCATCTCCTCCGTCTCATCGCTCGTACGGGTTTCTGTACTCAAAAAAGAAGTCCAGTAGCCATGACTCAACTTCCAGATTCTGTACTGCATGTGCCACCTCAAATTCTGATCGTATATGTGTCCAAGAATGGTGCAAATATATTTCGGTCCAGCCCGGGAAGCTAATCTGGACCTAAGCAGTCCTAACTGACCCAGCCTTTCCTAGGAAATCTATATGAAAAAACATCCTGCAGTTTTCTTCCGTCACTTTTTTTTTTTGTTGCAGAATAGTTCTTTAGAGTCAGGCGTGCTCCTAACTCAGACTGTGCCTTTCTGATTACAGAATTATAAGAGATCACGGGCTCATCAGTCTCAGAAAGTTTCAGAGTGAGTACCTCGGTTGCGTGTCCTGACCGCTTGACCGGTCAAAGTAAAAATTCGTCCAAAACGGTTACTGCCCCTTTACCACCAGTGCAGTTAGGCGTCTATGGGATAAGAACGGAACTGCTGTTACGTTCAATGTTTATGATCCGTGTGTATTTGAAATGGCAGCACTGCTGAAGCCAGATTTGACGTGGAACGCGTCCTATGAGCCCCGCGTAAGAGCAGCCAATAAGCTGATTTTTTTAAAAAGCTAGATAACTTTTACATGGAATTTTACTCCCCTTTAACTGCTCGCGTTCTCTTGTGTTTGTTGTGTTGTTACAGTCGTGACCGACTCTTCGTGACTCCATGTACATGGAGTTTTCTTGGCAGGAATACCGGAGTGGCTTGCCAGTTCCTGCTCCATGCGTTCTCTTGTAGCTTTAATGTAATGTTGTTTATTAATGCTGTAAGATGTCCCTCAATTCCCTGTTCTCAATACTTGAACATGTCTTCATCGTACTGGACTGTATATTACCCCTCATTCTGTAAGCTGCCTTGGGTCCTTTTTCTACGGAGAAAGGCGGGATAAAAATACTCTGAAATAAATAAAATAAATAATGCTGCAAGAGAGAAGGAATTTAGAGCTGGTCATCACTGGCAAAATAGAACACTTCGTTGGTAGTAGCTGCAGCCAGTCCCTTTCTAAAATTAAATATGACATAGTGTCCCCTATGTTGTGTTCCTACAACAGTTTTGAATAGCTTCCCTTTTTAAATAAAATGTTGGATGAGGTTGTCTAAGCTGGCAGTACCAGCCTTGCAGGTCTGGGAGTTGCAATCGAAAACAAAAAGACATCTGATCAGTGTCTTCCTTATCTTGCTAAGCATCTAAAAGAGCCTCGCAGTGCAGCAGTTGTACTGCTGTAAGTGCCGCTATAACACAGCTCGCAATCCCAGGTAACTGGCTGAAGGTTCACTCAGCCTTCCATCCTTCCGAGGTTATGTGTAGCCTGCATCATTACCTGTAAAGCACCCAGGGAATACTTTAAACAGAAATATTATTATTTTTGGTTCTTTTTTTTTTTTTGTCCGTATCCACATCTGTCTTACAGTCCTGGAAAGAAGATACCCAAAGGAGGTTCAAGATCTGTATGAGGCCACGAGGAGCTTCGCAAGGATCCTGGGACCCGTGGATATTGACAAATTCATAGAAAGCCACGCACGTAATGCACCTTGTCCTTTGTTTTCTGTGCTTTCCTTTATAATTTGTTAAGATATCTGTGTGGAAGCGGTATAAAGGCATACCACCAGTGACAACACCTATAAGAAGAGCCCTGCTGGATCAGGCCAAAGGCCTATCTATTCCACCTTCCTGTATCTCACAGTGGCCCCGCCAAATGCCTCTGGGAGTGCACGAGACTAGATATCTGTTTCCTGATGCCACTCCCCTGCATTTGGCCCTTGAAGGACCCCAGTTTTAAGCCTGGAGAAGACACATCTCCATCCTGGTTTGCCGGTTTGCCTTGATTGAGAGAGTTGGAGCCTTGTGTTCGCCACAGAGTGAATATCAGAAAGGAGTTAGACCTATTTATCAAGTCACCATCTGCTAGTGAAGGAAAGCACACGCTTTGGAGCCATTGCAAGCTGTTAAGTACCGGATGGGTGGGTGACATGCAGAAGAACGCACACCATAGCTGTCTATTTTTGAAGGGCGAACACAACAGAAATATTTAAAGTTCTAAAGCACTGTGCTTTGGCTTCTAGCTCCTGTGTTTTGCTTTCAAACTTTTAATACATTTATTTATTTATTTATTTATTTATTTATTTATTTATTTATTTATTTATTTATTTAGCTTGTATGCCGCCCACTACCCAAAGGTCTCTGGGCGGCTCACAATCAAAATAGGCAATTAAAACATCAAAATTACAATAAAATTAGAACAATAAAAACATGTAAATACCATAAATACAATACATTAAAAACACAACACTAAAATTGCCATCAGGACCCACAATCATCAGTTAAAAAATGTCTGGAACAGGAAGGTTTTTACCTCAAGTCGAAATGCCATTAATGTCGGCGCCAGGCGGGTCTCACTCGGGAGGGCATTCCATAGTCTGGGAGCAGGTGCCAAAAAAGCCCTGTTCCTACAAGCCATCCCTTTCACGTCCTTGAGCAATGGCTCTTTCAGGAGGTCCCCCTGGCTAGATCTTAATTGCCGGGTAGGTTCATATGGAAGACATGTTATGTTAGCTAGCCTGACACAAAATTGGGTGGAAAAGCTAGTTAATCCCCTGGAAGACGGAAAACAAACTTCAATAGGGTCTTGTTGGGTGGAGCACTGGGCTGAAACCAACAGAAGGAAACGTAACAGATAAGTGCCTCGTATGAACAATGTTTCAAAGATATGGAATAAGTAGGAGAGTCCTCCTGTCCCGGCAATTTCATAATTGCTTTTGCAGGTGAGCGTCGAAAACTTCTTACGTCTCTCCACCTTCCCACTCATGAGGCAGAAAATACTTGCAGAACTGAAGCTTCCACGCACGCCTAAGCTTTAGGAGCGCTGGAGCCAAGAGGCAGTAATTTTAGGATTAGAAAAGCTGCACCCCAAGAAGAGTTGTGACAAAGGATCCCTGTCGCGACCGTCCGTTCCCCCCCCAATTTACAGGGGGGGGTCCTTCAGCGCTGAGTCGCACACCTTGCCAAAGTCAAAGCGCCCATCGATGGCGGCCGCCGCTCTGCTTTGCATAATTAGCCGTCTCTAATTGACCCCACCTCATCCCGACAACTGGAGTTGACGTTGTTATTCCATAGCAGCATTTCCTCTTTCTCCTCCTGGGTGAAAATTTCCCAACCATGGCCCGCTGCAATCGCAGCGTTGGGAGTGGCAGCTTCTACAGAGCCGGGGATCCGATTGCTTCACCTCCCCTAATTACTCGCCTCGGTGAGGCTTTTTAAAAGTTTGCTCAGGTTCTCTTTCATGTGGTGACTACCGCCTTCGGGCATCTGAACATAACAGGCACATCTACCATGTGCTTTGAGCCAAAGTTACATTTTTTTTGGGGGGGGGCGACATGCCCCAGAAGAACCCCCAGCCAGCATGGCTGCAAACCATGATCTCATTTATTTATTTATTTATTTATTAAATTTATATACTGCTCCATCTAGCTACAGGGCTACTCTGAGTGGTTTGGAAACGTCAGAACAAGGAGGTCCCGAGGTCCCCTCTGTGTTCGGTTGATGATGTGGAAGGTGTATCTTAAATTTTAAAAAAAAATTGAGTGTGAAAAACCGTAGCAAATACGCTTCGAACACGATAGTGCTTCAGAGACAAATGTATATATTTGGGTATTTAAACATTATTTTATAAACCCATTATCAATTTGCAAAGCACAGTATCCGTTTAAGAGACAGGGGAAAAAATGGACTTACTGTGGTTGGAACACAGAAAATTGTCTTATAACAGCAGCGCACTCCAACCTGTCTTCTCCAGTTTAATAGTTTGTTTATACGCCTCGTATTTTATTTATTTATTCATTCATTCATTCATTTTTATACCACCCGTCTTCCCGAAGGAACTCCGGGCGGTGAACAAAAAGGGCAAGACAGACCCAAAAGGAACAATACATCAATTGACGCTTTAGTCTTTAATTTATAAAACTCTTGAAGTTTTGCATTGTTGCTTTTTAGCTGCTCCTTTAGTATTCTGCTATTGATTGTTTTTAAAACTTTCCAAGTAAACCTTCCAGAATAGTTCATTGGACTAACAGGGCAGGGATAGTCATTTCAGAAACTCGTTAAAAAATAAAGAATCCCATGTGGCTTTTGTCTTCCCGCCCCCGGCCGACGGGATAACAGTGGAGTTTGAGCTGCGGAAGGAAATCGGACGGCTACAAGAGTACAGGATAGCTGGCATCACCAGCTTTTGCAGTAAGTGCCGGGCAGATATATACCCAGGGATGTGGTGTGGTGGGTCTTATGCACAGCAAATTCTAGGCAGGCCGCCTCTAGCCGGAATGTGTTCATCGGGTGACCTAATCTTAGCCCAGCGGGGCAGGTGGCCTTACTTGGAAGTAAAAAGAATCCTTGATATTTCAGGTATGCCTCCGATGTTGTTGCTTACCGGCTGACTCAGGCCCTCATTAACCTGTTTCCTCAGGAGGCACACATATTTCGTCATTAACAGTACAGCTTCCTGTTTGGAAGAAGGTGGGGGGGGGAGTCTCTGTGTGTCTCCGTCAGCTGACGAACAATCCTAACGAGAGCTATTTGGTTCTGCTTATGCCCTCGAGGACAGGCGGGGGCAACTTCAGGTTTCGGGGGGTCTTTTTTTTTCACCTCAGGATCCTCCATGGTGGGAGGTCAGCTTCTAGTTTTGAAGCGTGAGGGGTTTTTTTGTTCTGTTTTGTCAGTTGCAGGCAGGGGGTGTCTTATTTAAAACGGGAGCTTCCGGAGGTTTCCGGCAAAGCCCCCAGGTACCTCTAGATCAGGCCTGTCCAAACTTCGCCCCTCCGGACGTTTTGGACCACAACTCCCACAGTCCTTTGCCATTGGCAATCTAAGCTTAGAATTCTGGGAGTTGTGGTCCAAAGCATCAGGAGAGCCAAAGTTTGGACATGCCCGCTGTAGCTCTCCAAACCAAAAGGCCATTTCCTGACAGGGAAATCTCCAGAAGCAATGGTTTTCCTGAACCTTCTGTTGGAATTTTTTCTTTCTTTCTTCTGCAATTGTGTTAACCTGGCCCACGGGGTGTCCTGACGGCTGAAGAATGGGGTTCTGTACCCCGCTAAATTTCCTTGCTCCTGGGTGGACATTTTTTAGGGCCAACGGTGGCAAGCTTCACCTTCCCACTTTTTAATATAATTTTTAGCTTATTTATTTATTATTCTCCTATGCAATTGTATACCTGTTAATGTTTTCCATGGCTAGACGTTATTAATTTTTAATTTGTCCTTTTATATTTGTATTATTGGTATTGTCTTTTGAATTTGATTGCCACGCAACGTTTTGGTCTACAACCGTAAATAAACAATTATTATTATTACAAGCCTCACCTCCGCACCCACCCTTTACTGGGGCTGCCCACTAGGGCCACCCTTCAAAATTTTGCCCCTTTGTGAAATCCTAAGTACTCACTGGCGTTTTCTGGCCGCAGGTGCCCGGACGTACGACCGCCTCAAGAAAACCCGCGAAGAGGAGCGCCTCAAACGCACCATGCTCTCCGAAGTCCTCCAGTACATACAGGACAGCAGCGCCTGCCAGCAGTGGCTCAGTCGGCAAGCAGATATGTATGTCGGCCATTAGATTGGGCTGAGGGGGGTGGGGGGGTCTGGTTTGCTGGTGTTTTGAAAGGAAACAAGAGTAACTCCGGCGCGAAGCAGCTGTCTGAGCGATCTCCTTCGTTTGGGGAGATTTCCGAGGAGGGGGGGACCTGGGCAGAAAGAGACAAAACAAGAAAGTTTAGTGAAAACCTGAATGGCGAACACATTTGACTGGTTTGGGTCTGGTTTTGTAAGCGGAGCCACGCAGTCCACAAAAACTTGTTTCCAATAAGACTTGTTAGTTTTGTCTGAAGAGTTAAATATGAAAAACAGAGAGAGAGAGAGAGAATAAATACCCTGTTCGGTCTGTTATTTCAGCGTTGACATGAACTCAGTTACTTGGGAGGCAGTGGCGGGTTTGGCCAGTGCTGCTGGTGGTAATTCTGAGTGGTCACTAAATAGGTTGGTTAAGTGAGGAGTGGCTGCCATCAGACCCCAGGCTGAGTTAATAACAACAACAACAACAACAACAACTTTATTTTTATGCCGCCTTTCTCCCCAAAGGGACCCAAGGCGGCTTACAACAAATTCAAAAAAGTACAATAAGAGCAATACAATGTAAAAACAACACAATACCTATAAAATACTATAAAAATACTATACAATATAATATAGAAGATTGGGGTGCTCTTGTCAACAGAGGTCAAGGGCTCCCCAGCAGGCTTCCAACTGGCCTTATCTTTGAGTTTCTTGTACTCTACCTCTGCCTTTCCCTGTTGGGCCAAAACTGCTTTACGGTACCTTGACCCTCCCAGTTTGTCAATGATCTCCACTACACCCGTCCTGGAGAAGGGTCTGCTTTCTCACTACCAGCAAATTGCCTCCCCAAAGGCCTACGGCCTGCATGTCCCCAGGAAACCAGTTGCATCAAACATTCCAGAAAAGGTGGGGAAATAGTCCGTGTAATCCTTCCTTGCGTCCCGTGAGTCTCATCTGATAAGTAATACTATTTCTCGTTTCATTTTCAGCGACTCCGGCCTGAGTCCTACAATATCCCTTTCATCAAATTCAGGTAAATGGGCGTTGTTGTCTTTTCACCAAAGGCCTGCTACCCTGATGAGCTTGATGCTTACTAATTACCCACTTAAGTGCTCTTCAGAATGTGAAAAACTAGCCACGCTCATTCACAGGCAATGCACTCGCCTCCTGTCACCAGTATTTGCATAAAGGATGTGGTTACTTGCGTGGAATCGTTGTTTGGAACTGTTACTACTTCCTCCAATAGGTATTTCCTTCTAAGGAGGCTTCTGATCCAGTTGACGGAGCAGGGCCATTAAAAATGAAGTATCCAAAGTAACACAGTATGGTGTCCTTTCAAACCACAACAGCAATTAAGGCATGCCATTATTTGTATTCTCAAAGTCTTTCACAGCCGGGATCTGATAGCTGTTGTGAGTTTTTTCGGACACAGTCTCACTCACTCTATAGCCCCGAGCACAGAGAGAACTCCTAGTTCCCTGAGCTCCTTGCCCTCTGAAGACGCCGGCCACAGAGTCTGGCTAAACATCAGGAAGAAAAACTTCCAGAACACGACCAGGGAGCCCCCAAAAGCTCACAACAGTTACCATACCATTATTTATTTATGATTATTTTTACCCCGCCTTTCTCCTTGGAAAAGGACTCCAGGCGGCTTACAGTAATAAGGGACAATCTACAGTCCAGTGCAATTAAGACATATTCAAGTTTAAGAACAGGGAATTGAGGGACATCTTGCAGCATTAGAAGGCAACATAAAGCTAAAAGAGAACGCAAGCAGTTAAGAAATGAATACAAATACCATGTAATCAAGTACGGTAGACCATCTAAAAGTTATGAGGGATGGGAACTAATAATTGATAACATAGTGTCAACCCCCTCTCTTGCTTCCTGGTATGTGGCAGGCTAGGCCAAGATCAGTACCCTAGTTCTCTAACATATTTATTTATTTATTTGTTTAGGTATTTCAAACTCTCTCTCACACACACACACACTCTGCTGTATCACTTGTCACTTTGCAAATACAGTGGTACCTTTGTATAAAGGAATTAATTCGTTCCAAATGAGATTATGTTAAGCAAATTTGCCTTTATACAGATTCCCATAGGAATGCATTGAAAACGGAGTAATCCCATTTTTATGTTGTACGGATTCTCCCCATAGGTGATTATGTTAAGCAAATTTCCCCTATCTCCAGAATTTTTTAGGTTGTACAGATTTTATGTTATACAAACTGTTTGTTATACAAGGGTCCACTGTACTGTACTGACAAAATGCCCCATATGTACTCGGAAAACATAATTCAGAGGATTTTTGGTTGCCTCTGTGAAACCAGTGCAGCCTCAATATAATATAGGGTTTATCAGTAAAGGTGCCCTGAGCTCTTGATTTTTGAGTGCTGGTTTTGAGCCCCTCAAAATGAAAAGGTGAAGGGAAGTAGCGAAGCTGGGGTGCTGTTTGAAACGATGACAATGACAGCAGGAGCAGCAGAACGGCACATCTTCCTTGCCAGCTCGTGGGCTCGTGGGGCTGTCTCCGCGTTACTCAGCTGCATACCTCCAGGGACTAGAGCTCAGAGCCGGCAGGAGCGTTGGCGTGAGTCACATTAGCAGTGAGTGATGCCTGTGTCTCATTAGGGTGCCCGATTCCTCGTTGGGAAAGGCGACATGACATGAGTTGCCCCAGCGGAGGCCACCACCTTGAGAGGGTGTCCCTCTCTCTGCTAATTCCCAATTTCCTTTTCCTTCCAAACCAAGGAAGGACTCCTTTTTGGCAGAGAACTGACCTGATTGAAAGCAGGGGCCTTAGCTTGCCTATTAGAGATGGGCACGAACCAGTTCCTCCCAGCTCGTGCCTTTTTTTACAAATCGAGACGAACTGGTTTGCGCCCACCTCTGTTGCCTACCAGTTTGCCTGCCAGTCTAAACAAAAAAATGGTTTGGCCATTTTTCCAAACAAACTAGTCTTACTAATATTCTTGCAAATACTTCCTTCACAA
>JAHTLZ010000038.1:8212235-8233788 GCA_023846285.1 Phrynocephalus versicolor | reverse complement strand
TTTGCCTTCCCCATTTCACCTGCTGATGGCTTGGGGAGGGGGGGGGGTTTGTCAGAAAAAGAAAAGCAGCGGGAGCAAGCTTTGACTCACCCTCCTCATTATGGGCTGCCAAGGCCCGCCTTCCCGGAGCGCCTGTCTCTTAGTAACCCTTGTGTGTGTGTGTTTGTGTGTGCATGTAAAAAGGAGGAGCGTGGAGATCAGCTGTCCATTGCCAGTCAGTCTCTCCGCCCCACCGCCCCAAAAAAAAAAATGCCACATTCCCCATTGCTCAGTAACCCTCCCTCCCTTCCCCATTCATAAGCCACCGGGCGGGAGGAGGACAGGACACCCAGCAGCACTTCCCGGGGAGGGAAAAAGAGGCCAGCGCAGAAGGCAGCAGCATCGCCTCCGCCGCCGCCGCCGCCGATCCAGCAAAAAAGAGGTAAGAGGATGATGACCAATCTCCCTAAAACTTGAAATTAGATTTTGCAGCGATCTGGGGGGGGGGGGGGGTGATCCCTGCGCCAGAGACGGGAGGGGGGCGGCGGGGGGGGGGGAGAGCAGAGCCGGGGAAAAGCATAGGGGGGCATACTTATAAAAGAATAAATAAATAAATAAAACCCCGCTTAGGGAGGGAGGGAGGGAGGGAGGGAGGGATCGCCGGCTAAAAGATCCGAACTGGTGTGCGCGCGCCCCACCAGGATTGCGGGAGTGGGTTAAGAGAGTCGCCCCTCTTGGAAAAGAGAGGGAAGGGTGTCGTATGGGTTTAGGGTGGTGGTGGTGATAGTGATGATGATGATGATGATGGTAAAGCAGCTGGATCGTGCGTGGCCAGGATTCCGCGCACCCCCCCTCCCTTCCTCCCCCAGGGCTCATGCCTCAGTCGCCGGCGGAGAACATCTCCGGGACAACATTTGGGGTGGGTGGGTGGCTGTTGCGCTGGATCCAGAAAAGTGGGGTGGGCTGCGCTTTGAAAGGGGCTGGACCTCGGGGCCCAGAGTGGGAAAGGGGAGCCCTCCTATTCCCCCCCAAAAAAAACACCACCCCTTCTTAAATCTCCCAAATATTTGCTCGGAGTGTTTTGTTGCTGTTTGCGGATGGAGAGGGGTAAGTTAAGTCCTATTAGGCAGCGATTTGGAGTCCAATCGGAGTAAGAAAACCCTACACCAAACTGGTGGGGTCGGCAAGGATCAGCTATGGGGAGCCCAGAGAAGGCAAGGCGTTTTTGTTCCTCCCCCCCCCCCCCCCCAGGATTTCAAGCTGACTCAGTTTCTCAACAGGCTTCTCTACAGGGGGATGGATGGTGAACAGGAAAGGAAAGCCATAAAATGAAAGCGCACCGTTCAGTTTACCTTCAGAGGTTGCCTTCCGTCCTGGCTCCCCACAGGGTGGATTTTTGCCCTCCTGGACCAGCAAAATAATCAAAGGTTTAAATGGTTCCAGATGGGACCAGCCTGGTTTCATCAGGCACCAGCCCTTTAAAGGGGAAGGTGAAAAAAAAAAACTTTAAAGGGAGGTTTTGTGGGTTTTGAAACAAGCCAGGTGAGGAGGCTAAATTCATGGCTCAACATCATCCTTCCATGCGTTTTGTTTTTGTTAAGATTATATTATTATATTGGATCTGGGAAATGTTTGCAAAAGTTTCGGTGTTTTGTTTTTAAGTATACAAAAGTGGAACAGGTGATAGCTTTAGGCTACTAGAAAAATAAAAAAGTTGCTGGTATTTCTAGGGTGAAATCCTCTTCCTCAGAGTACTACCAATAGGTTATAACATGGCAAAATATGGATTTTAAGTATAATAGCCTCAGTCAAGTGATATATATTCCAACCTGGGGAGGGAAGCCAGAGGCGGGTAGCTACTGGCTATATCTTGACAAATGTTTTTCCGTGAGATGCAGAGTACCTACATTCCAATTACTTAATCAAATTTTTCAATGCCTCACTTTCATATTGATCCTCCAGAAGCAGGCAACATTAGTGCTTCACAGCCAGCAAATTGAGTCCAAATGAAAGAGGGGGAGAGAGAAACACATTTTATAAATAAATACACTGTTTTAAAAACAATGTATCCACTGATCTACCTCTCAGGGACGCTGGGGCACTAATGTAAAAATGCTATGCAAAACAATTAAATACTTGGTTATAATTGTTTTTAAAAATGCTACCAAACATCAAAACCAAGAAACAGGAGTGGAAGATAATAATACTGCTGGTTATGGAATAGTTATGGTTCTCAACCTGTGGGTCCCCAGATGTTCCTGGACTGCAACTCCCAGAAGCCTCCACCACTCGGTGTGCTGGAAGGGGTTTCTGGGAGTTGCAGTCCAGGAACATCTGGGGACCCACAGGTTGAGAACCAAGGGAAGGTTCATGTCTGGGCTGAGTAAACCTAATTAATTTAATAATTGTGTGGACTTGATGCTTGGAGAGGAAGGGTAGACATTTTCTACCACTCAGGCAGGTATTCATTTATTAGCTGCATTTCTTTCTACCCTGCCTTTGCAATCATCTCCAAAAGTCATTTCCCGGGATAAAAAAAAGAGATTAAAATGGGGGTGGGGTTTACTTATTCCCCGACTCCAAAAAGAAGCACTGTAACAAAAGGAATCAAACTGAGGAAACGTAAAATGAGGAACTCAGTCCATCAAGGCCAGAACTGAGGATTAAGCAATTAAGAGGTCCTTGATTTTTGACGTTCAACCCAAGCCGATCCTTGGTCGTCTTGCACTGAGTCCTGCCATGCAGTCCCGGGGTGAGTGGACGGATACACGACCGCACTGGACATACTCTTGCTACAGATATTTTCATAACAGATAACACGTGGGAGTTACGATCTCTCCAAGGCAGTGGTGTCCAAACTTTGTCCTTCCAGATGTTTTGGACCACAACTCCCATAATCCTTTGTCATTGGCCATCTAGACCTGGAATTATGGGAGTTGTGGTCCAGAACATCTGGAGGGCCAAAGTTTGGACACCCCTGCTCTAAGGATAACGCCTGGCTGCTCAGGGAGCCTTACTTGATGGAGTAATTCTGCATTTAAAGGGGTGATTTTTGAATACATTGGTTTGGTTAGTAGAAGGGAGGAATGTACCCACAAAATTAGGTTTTTCCTAACTCTACTTGATGATTCATATGGTCCCTTCCAGCCCTACAGTTATAAGGAATGAGGATGACCCGAAAACATGTTGCATTCCAACTGGGATAACTCAACGTCTTGTATTGCTGATGGACAAATACCTCCTTGCTCCTTACTGTGAGCAATACATGCCAGTTTTGATGGGAAAAAACGGCCTAATGGGTGATGATACTCATTAATCAGTAAACCTGGGATAACTCATCAGTAATTACTCATCAGTAATTTTACTCCCCTTTCAAAGGGGTGTGGTGACTCAGTGGACTAAGGCTCCAAAAACTATTGACTGCAAAGTCGGCAGCTTGGCGGTTCGAATCCTGGGTGCTATGCAGTGGAGCGAGCTCCCGCTGATCACCCCAGCTCCTGCCAGCCTAGCAGTTCAAAAGCATGTCAATGCAAGTAGATAAATAGGTACCACTGTAAAAAGCAGGAAGGTAAAACAGTGTTTCCTTGCAGGCATGCCGGCCACGTGACCTTGGACTTGCACAACACTGGCTCTTCAGCTTGAATGTGGAGATCATCACCGGCCCTAGAGTCGGACACGACTAGCACACATGTGTGTGTGTGGGGGACCTTTACCTTTACCTTACTCCCCTTTAACTGGTCACGTTCTCTTGTAGCTTTAATGTCATGTTGTCTATTAATGCTGTAAGATGTCCCTCAATTCCTTGTTCTCAATACTTGAACATGTTTTAACTCTACTGGACTGTATATTATCCTTCATTACTGCAAGCCGCCTTGGGTCTTTTTTCCAAGGAGAAAGGCGGGGTAAAAATAATCTAAAATAAATAAAAACCAAAATCCATTCCCCGCTGAGCACAGTGATTTGTGCTATAGCGAAGCATTCTGCTCCCAAACAGACAACTTGCCTGATAGTCAGTTGGCTTGTGGTAAACAGAGAACAGTGTATACTGTTTTATGTGTACAAACGTGTTTCTGGAGCTGGGGTTAGAGAAATCTTTTATTTAATATGTTTGCTGCTTGTTTTATTTTTTCCCCAGGCCTTTATAGCAGAAGCCTCTTTTAGAATAATCAAAGTGGGGTTTTTAAAGAGAGGTATCATTCCAGATACAGAGGTCCACATAAGAACATAAGTAGAACCATGCTGGATCGGGCCAAAGGCCCATCTAGTCCAGCTTCCTGTATCTCACAGCGGCCCCACCAGATGCGTCTGGGAGCGCACGAGACTAGATTATCTGTCTCCTGATGCCACTCCCCTGCATCTGGCCCTTGAATTACCCTGGTTTTAAGCCTGGAGATTACCTATCATCATCCTGGTTTGTAACCGGTGATGGACTTTTCCTCCAGGAATCTGTCCCATCCCCCTTTGAAGGCATCCAGGCCAGATGCCATCACCACCTCCTGTGGCAGGGAGTTCCACAGACCACCAACACGCTGGGTAAAAAAAGATATTTTCTTTGGTCTATTCTCACTCCCCCAACCCTCAATTTGAGTGGATGTCCCCTAGTTCTGGCATTTTGTGAGAGGGAGAAAAGCGTCCCTCTATCCACTTTACTCATGCCCTGCATTATTTTGTACATCTCAAGCCTATCTTCCCTCAGGTGTATTTTTTTCCAGACTAAAGAGCCCCAAATGTTTTAGCCTTTAACGCCTGTGTTACAGGCCCATCACCTTGTTTTTCCCTGGCACTCACGCTCGGTCTGTAATAATATTTTCCATCTTCTCGGTCTGTTCCCTTTTGGGACTTCTGGCTTTGTTTGGACAAAAGTCTTCCCTCCGCCGCTGCAATCACGGTTAAGGCCGAGAGCGTCTATTCAGCAGGGAAATTGCAATCCGTTTGATGTTAGCTCTGCCGGGCGACTGTCCAGATGAGTTTATGAAGCTACAGATGAGCAGAAGAGTATTGGCGAGGGGCAGGGGGGGAGCAGGCTTGGGTTGCCTTCTCTTTGCCCACCCTACCATGATACCCAGCCGTGTGTAAAGCGCAATGCAAACATAAAATTGCCTGGCACCAGCTCGCTCTGCTGCCTTGCTGGCAAAAAAGGGCATTGTTGCTTCTGCTACAGCATATCCCAGAACAGACCTTGGGTCAGGCGCCTACCTTGCTGCTTTCTCGATTATGGAAAATACTGAACGTTGCCGCATGCTGCTCTCCTCAACATCCTGGGCACGGCGTGACCTGGACCCTGAAAAGGAGGGCCAAATTAGTGTGGTTGGCATCAATGTGCATGTGCTGGTTTATTGCGCCTATGTAAAATTTAGGAAAGAGTTGCATAATTCAGAGGGAACTGCAAAGCATCTCGCTTGAGTGGGAAAGGGTGCCCCTTGAGGACCTGCGTGCGTGGTAAATTTCTTCGTCTCGTTAATTTTGGATAGATAATAAGGCATCAGATCGCCCTCCGTATGGCCCTTTTTGTCTTTGAATCAGTCTAGGAATGGACAGAGCTTTCGATGAAGGACCAGGGCAGCTTCCAAAAGGCTTCCCTTTCCAAAGAGCAGGGAACTGGAGACTCACACTGGTCTTTGGTCGGACGGCTGGGAAGGCCTGCCAAGTACAGTGGTACCCCCACTTACGAATTTAATCCGTTCCGAATGCATGCTCTTAAGCTGAACTACTCTTAAGTCGGGGTACCTATCTAAAAAATTGAAAAAAATAAGTTTAAAAAAAAATTTAAAAGAAAAAAAATGTAAGTTGAGCGGACCATATCTAAAATTTGTAATGCGGCAGTTAAAACGCCAACAGTTTTCTGCTCTTAAGTCGAGCTGCTCTTAAGCCGGGGTACCACTGTACAGTGGTACCTCCACTTACGAATTTAATCCGTTCCAAATGCACGCTCTTAAGTCAAACTACTCTTAAGTTGGGGTACCTATCTAAAAGACTGAAAAAAATAAGTTAAAAATAAAAAAATAAAAAATTGTAATTTGAGCAGACCATATCTAAAACTCAACAGTTTTCTGCTCTTAAGTCGAATTGCTCTTAAATTGGGGTACCACTGTATATATCTCCCCTCCACACACACACACACTTTGGTGCTGTGTCTCAGTAGCAAACCATTCCCAGAACATGGATTGTTTATGCAGCCAAAAATGGTTGCATTCACACCCAATACTGGAGGTATCCAGTCATCCAAGGGATGGGACGGAACAGCCAAGAAAAAGGTGGATATTCTGAAAAACAACCACCTGGTTTAGAGGACAAGGTTGCCGGTCAAACTTGCGATTGACGATGGCCAAGTCCGACATTATCTTGAGCGCCACTGCCTCGAGAGTGGGAAAATATTGATTAATAATAGTGTTTGGGGCTTAGTCCTAAGCACCCCCTCGCAAAGCTGCTCGCGAGCACACCAAATTCAAAAGGGCAGGAGCATATTAAAGACGCTCAGAATAGAGCTGGCTTCCCACGGGAAAGGCCGAGCTGTGAATAAATAATGGCAAGCCTCCCATTTGATGATAAAAATAAAAAGTGCTTAACCTGGGATCTGGCGTTGACTTCGTTCACCTTCATTGCAGCATAGAAGGAGACCTCCAGGCCAACTTGATCCAAGGCCAAGCCATTTATTCTGCTTAGTCAGACCCGGAGACCAAGTGAGGTTCGTTTTTAACTGAGGAAACCCATAATTTGTGGCGTGTCTTCTAGATGCAGAAGCATACGTCTGCAGGAATTTACCAACTATGATAATTATGTTCTGTGGTTTATTTCTTAGTAATTATTTTTCTTTCTTACTGCGCTCCTGTCCCGGGGGCAACTCAGAGCACTAGCAGCTTAAAAGTTTTAAAATACTAAATAATAACTACCAGTAAATACTGTACTAGATATAATATAAGGACATCACAATTATGAACAGATCTGTGCGGCAAAACCGCCAAAAGCTGACTCCATTCCCGATACCCTGGTTCTCAAAAATGCAACTGGACATTTTTGGTTTCAAAGCCAAATGGCACAAGCCACACAGAAACATGATGCCTTATTAAATAGTTAATTTAAAAAAATGCTTGATAAATATGTAAGAAAAAAAGCTAGGATAATCCTTAACCCGCTGAGTTTGATGTGATAAAATCCTATCTCTCACAAACACACATATCTCGACACAGAAAAATTATTTAATTTCAGGAAGGCTGTTATCAGAGGCTTCTGACTTGCCAGTGCGAAGGCCCTGCCAAATTGCCTCCCCCACCCTATCACTTTCTTTCAGCCTCAGTGCATGATCTGTAAAATGGGAACAACCAGATGGATTACAGGCGGAAGATACTGGGGACTGAAGGAAGGACATTTTTTTGGTCATAGAATAGCCAATGGCTTTCGGCGGCCATTTTAATGCCCCCTCAAATGCCTTAGAACAGTGCTTGTGGTCAGAGGCCTTGCGACAAAATGGCTGCCCCTTTTCATTTCCACCTCAGTGTCGGGGATGGGGGGAAAGAGAGAGAGAGACAGAGAGAGAGCATGTGTGTGTGTGTGTGTGTGTGAGAGAGAGAGAGACTTTGATGAGGTAAAAATCAAAACAAAACAAAACAAAAGACAAAAACATGTGGCACCTTACACGTTATATTTCCATGTAATAGTTCGCAATTCAGGTCCACTTCTTTACAGAGACTGTAAAACTATCTCCTCCCACACTAACGAGGGGGGAAATTAAACTTAACAGGTTAGCAAGCTGATTGTGTCGTTTTGTTCGATTCAAGGAGCTGTGCGTTATTTTGTTTCTATCTCAATGTCCTTGCAACAGCCAGACGACATCATTAGTAGATTAAGTAAAATTAAGGGACAGAGTTGTACTTTAGTGAATATCTATGCACCCAATGAGAAACAGGGAGAATTACATTACTAAACTAAATAGATAAGATAAACTACAGAAGGGATTTGTAATAATGGCCAGGGACTAAAAAGAAAATAAATCACACTATATTGTAGATATACAATACTGGATAAGTTGATATAAAGACAGATACACAAGACTTATGGAGAGAAATTAAAGAGAGGGAAAGGAAATGTACATATTACTCAACAGTCCACAACACATATTCGATAACAGATTATATACTTGTTTCTAAGATGCTTTGATAAGGATTAATAATATTTACATAAAAGTTGCACAAATATCAGACCATGCAAGGTTGAATGTACAGATGATGGTTAAGTGTGATCATAAAGAAGCTAAAATATAGCAGCAGAACTTAAAAGGGAAGAATGGAATTCTATGTGAATAAAAGGATAATGCAAAATAGGTCAATAAGGGTCAAAGAGAATTATTATACACTAGCACGGAGATAGCATTTAACGCTGGTGAGAATGAATTTAATAAATTGATCAATTCCGTGTTTTTGCTGGGAATGCAAAAAAGAGACTTATTTACATATGTGGTGGCTATGTGAAAAGGGGAGACAAGAGTATATTTAAGTCTTTCAGGAAAGAAAGAATCTATTGGGAAAGGAGGTGTGCACATCTCCTAAAATAGCCTTGTTGAACTTGGTTGATCAGAAACAACTAAATACAGGAGAAATAGATTTAATAATCATTATGGTAACAGCAGCAAGGTTTAGTATGGCATGAGGGATAAACTGAGAGGGATCTCTCTCAATCAATCAATCCAGCAGCAACCTATTTATTTATTTATTTGTTTATACATACATTCATTCATTTATATATTTATTTATTTTTATTTTTATATACTGCCAGATTTTCCCAGACGGGCACTCAGGGCGGTTAACAAGGAATAGCATACAACAAAATACAGAAAATAATAATAATAATCAAATAATAATCAATTATTCAAAGAGCCCGCTTTTCTACTCAAGAGTTCCTTTCCATCTTTGTTTTTTTCTCCCAGAGGTCTGTTAGTCATGTTGTGGGTCCACCATGAAGTTAGTCAGTTGGTTAAGCTCTAGTCATGTACTCAGTCATTGATTTTCTATAGAATGCTCTTTATTTTGGATCTGTTTAACGTAACTTCTTTTAGTACGACTTAAGAATCAATTTTCCATTCCAGACCTTTTAGAATGTATAGAGACTGCAGAACAGAAATCCCAGGTAAACTGGGGTCTGCATATTAACATATTGCCCATGTAGGTTTGTTGGTTTGTTTTTGGCCTGTTGCCGGGTTCCTTATTCCTCATTTTTATTGTATTATTGGTTTGATTTTGATTCTCTGCTTCGATTTTCGACGTTTGTTTTGTGTTGATTTCTATGTAAACCGACCAAAGTGCCTTTGGGAAAATTGGTGCGGTATAGAACTATAAAAAATAAATAAACAAATTAAAATTGGTGCCTTCATTTCCAGTAGATAGTCTTTTAGCTTTCTTTAGTGGACAAACGAGTTTTCCAACTGCTGTTTCGCTTTATTTTGCAGTCCAAACAACAAAGCAGACTGTCCTGACGAATATTCACCTGGGCTTCCATGCTTAGTATGGCATCCTAGGATCCCCTCCAGGATACGCCCCATGACAGCCCGAAGGCACTATTCTTTGCCACGAACTCTATTGACTCCTCGCTTGTATTCCGACGGGACGATGGGCGGCATTGCCCAAATCACCCCCTTCCTTTACCTGAGTAAGGGAAGCGTGGCCGCAAACCGGCAGCTGCTCTTAGCCCGTGGGATCACCTGCATCATCAATGCCACGATCGAGCTGCCCAATTACAACTTCCCCGAGTTTGAGTACTACAAAGTGCCTGTGGCCGACTCGCCCAACGCCCCCATCTCGCTCTACTTCGACAGCGTGGCGGACAAGATCCAGAGCGTGGCGCGGAAGCGCGGCGTCACGCTCGTGCACTGCGCCGCCGGCGTCAGCCGGTCGGCCACCCTGGTCATCGCCTACCTGATGAAATACCAAAACGTCAGCCTGTACGAGGCTTACCACTGGGTGAAATCCAGGCGCCCCGTCATCCACCCCAACGTCGGCTTCTGGCGGCAGCTGATCCAATACGAACGGGAGCTTTATGGGAGGAACACCGTCAAAATGGTACAGACTGCCTACGGCATGATGCCAGACGTTTATTTGAGGGACAGGAGAACCCTCGTGCCTTACTGGGGGATTTGAAGATGGCCAACCCGAAGGGACAAGGCTGTTCCAAAAGCTACCTGAACTGAAAGTACTACGTCTTCTAATGGGTCAGCCAACCCACTAAACCAGCAACCCCCCCAAAAAAAAAAATCCGGGGGGCCTTAATCTCATATCCTGTGGGATCCCATAACATTGCAGCAAGTTTTCCTTTGCAAACATGTACAGCTAGACAAACCGACACACACATCCCTTGCGACGATATCATTTCATGAAGCCAGGCTCAGCGATGGCGGAAAAATTAAGTGACCCAAATGTTGTTTGGCAATGCAGCAGCTTTTTCTTTTGCAGTTTTTGTTTCTTCTTTGTTAAGCAAATTTTGATGAAAACCAAAATTTTCATCAGATGGACTGACCGCTTCCTGGAGGAAAGTTTACTTTTTCATGTTGGGTTGTGAAAACACACATTAGTCGTTGATGTCCAAATGCAGAGAAGTAATATATGATTAGAAGCTTATTTTGAAATCTTATTTAAAAGGATCCACAGGGAAATATTTTTCCATCCACTTGGAGGTAACTTACAGCTTGCTTTGGATTTTCAATTTTTTTTTTTTGGAGGGGGAGTTGCTAGTCAGACAATCTGCCACAAATAAAATAATTTTGACAATTAAGATGCGGTCTCTTTTTTCTCCTTTGCAAGTGTTGGTCTCACACGGCTCAGCATCAGCTGTAATTTTTCTAAATCAAACTATTTTGGTAAGAGAGCATCCCTGAGTCTCTTTCTGCATAATGAGCAGTGTAAAATTAAAAGTATAAAAAACGTGTAATTCCACAATACCTTCAGAAAGAAAAGCAGTGCTGTAGTGTCCAAATAAAAATGGTTATTAAAAAGAGTTCAGAATAGGTGGCGGGTGCCATGACTAAGATGACCTTTCCCTATAATACCACATCTTTAGGTCTGTCCAGACTCACGCTGTCTAAAGCGGTCTTTCGGTTAACCTAGCATCAAACAGGTTTACCATCACCCCCAGCACTTTGTCACACTTGAAAACATTAATTTGTGGGGGAAACCGATAATGCATTGGTATAAAAACGTGCAGCTAAGCAACACTGAACAACAGGAATAGGCTGTTCAGAATTCAAAGCAGTAAACCTTGTCAGCTATCAGGAATGGCACATGCCTCTGAATTTTAATAAGTCATAAGAGTGTGTTCTCTTTTTTAAGCCATCATCAAGAGAGCTGGGAGGGTTGCCGAAAAAGTATCATGGATCAGTAACTTGTCATGACAAGGAATATGTAATGAGAGGATTAGCACCCGATACCTTAGCAGTTAGCTTCCCAGTAAATGTGCAAACGGTGGTCTTTAGGTTCTAGCATTCTGACATTTCCAGCACACAACAAGTTTATTGGATAGTGTAGTGCTGGTGAACCTATGGCACGGGTGCCAAAGGTGGCACTCGGAGCCCTTTCTGTGGGCACCCGACATCGCCCCTTCACAGCCACATGCATTCAGGTTAAATGGCTGTCAAAAAGACATCTCAGCCTCCATCTCCTTATTACTTGGCCCAAGCTTTTGCAAGAGATCAAATCAGCCTGCTTTCCCTTTGTTCTGACCCTGAGGAATGCTGAAAAAACTCCTCTATCTACCAACCTCCAGGGGTAAATAAAGAAGGCAGATTAAGTAACATGGAATATAAGGGTGCTAAACCATGTAAACAAAGGGAGCAGAAGCAAAGGCACGTAGCTTGCTTCCGAGTTCTTTTATTTGCATACATTGTGCACCTAAATCACGTGCTGGCACTCAGACAATGCAACAGCCTTGTTTGGTTCCCTGGTGAAGTCTGTCTGCGTCTTTTGCCTTTGTTTTGAACGGCTAGCATGAGTCACCCGGGCTGGCATTCTACGCGGATTAGTTCCTTCTCTCTGCTTTTGTCCTTGGGTGTTAAATCCTCCACCAAAGAAATGAATACATTCGTGCTCTGAACCAAGGGCAACACACACACACTTACACACGGGCAGTCCACGGCAGCATGGGGACAGATCCAGCCACCAACAAGACCAGCAACCTATGTTTCATACACATGAAGGCAGGTAAAACCTGATTTAAAAAAAGAAATAACCAGAAGGTAAATTCTTACCCATTCTAAGGATGCTCAGGAGTCTTTGGCTTTCTTAATGTAGGGCCATTATACTTTCTTCCTGTAGCTTTGGAACAAACAAATGTCCCTCTGGCTTTGAAACTCGAGGAGACCCAACGGCTGCAGAGTTAAACACAACGCTCAGGGGACGGAGCAAGGATCGCAGCCAGCAGCTGGGTTCTTTGGAAAGTAATCTAAGCCTGGAACAAGAGATACTAAATGGGAAAAGGGTAATGGTAAAGGTTCCCCGCGCACATGTGTGCTAGTCGTGTCCAACTCTAGGGGCGCTGCGCAGCTCTGTTTTCAAGCCAAAGAGCCAGTATTGTACAAGTCCGTGGCCATGTGGCCGGCATGGCTGAACGCATTTCTGCGCAGGGAAACACTGTTTACCGTCCCACTTTTTACAGCGGTACCTATTTATCTACTCACATTTACATGTTTTGGAACTGCTAAGTTGGCAGGAGCTGGGGTGAACAACGGGAGCTCACTCCGCTGTGTGGCGTCTGGGATTTGAGCCGCCGACTTTGCAGCCGACAGTTTCAGCGCTCTACTCCGCTGAGTCATAGTCACACATATTTCCTCAAGTTTGTACAGATGTCCGGGTAACTCAGGGTAGCGTACGATACAACCTTCACTCACAAAAACTTGGTTGAGTTTTTAAGTTGAGTGAAAGAAGGGGGGATGTTTGCTGGAGGAGTCGCCCAAGGTAAAATGCATGGCCAAATCAGTATTTGAACCCTGAAACCACAGATTTAACATCTATCACATTCAACGCTCTACCCTACTGGCTCCTTCCCCATTATCCTTTGGAACAATGGTTTCCAACAGGTCTGTGTGGGGAGAACTGGAAAGAAAAAAACAATTCTTAGGAAGAAATATATTAGTAATCAGTAATAAAAGAAGTCTTTTGAATACAGATAACCGGGTTTTATTTATGCAATACATTTATATCTCACATTTTCTCCTCTATTAAGATAGGGCACACAGTTCTCCTGTCCCCAGCCCATGTATCCTCACAACAACCCTGTGAGGTAGGTGCAAAAAAGCAATTTCTTCCAGAGAGCTTTGCGGCTGGGTAGGAATTTCAGATCAGATTTGTCCTCTTTGATGCTATGGCCACAATCTCTGTTTCCGGTGGGTCGTTTTAACACACAGCTGCAGAGAACAAATAGACTGATCTCATTCCAGTCCAAGGCAACACTATTTGGGTGCAGCCTACTTACCCTTTGTGCGAAGACAATGCAGAACACCTTGAAAAGTAGCATGTCCTGTTATTTATTTCTTTTAGGGATAACAGAGGCAACACAAGCGTTAAAAACACAAACACATGCTTTATCTAAAAAGTTATAGATTTCTGGGCAGTTACTTGGGGATTGATTTTAAGAGGTTTTTTTATTTTATTTTAAGCAATAATATGTTGGAAACTCCAGTAACACATGCCTGTTTGGAATGTAACACATCTACAGAACTCAAGGCCGGGCACCTGGTACTCTCCCGCAAGCCGCTCATTCTCACAACAACCCTGTGAGGTAGGCTTAAGAACGGAAGGCTACCAGGAACAGGGGGCTATTTATGGAGTACAATGGTCCCCCACCCTTTCGCGGTTCATATACTGCGGTCCCGCTATATTGCGGGACCACAGCATATGAAAAAAGGCCCCCTGGGTTAAGGGGGGGGAAGTCCCTCGGAGGCCTCAGAAATGTTTTTTGGTGACCCGGAAGTCACTTCCGGTTTTCCGGAAGTCACTTCCGGTTCCCAGGGAGGCCCTCACAGGCCCATTTGGGGCATCACCAGGCTGGGGGCTAAGTCCAAGAGCCCCCAGCTAGAATTCCCCCTGGCCTGACCCGACCTGCATCTGCATATCGCGGATTTTCAATTATCACGGGTTGGCTCAGGTCCCTAACCCCAGCGATAGTTGGGGGGGGGGTCACTGTACTGTCCGAGGGCAATGTTTGAGTTACTTTTGCCTGGCTCCATCAAGCTCTGAATCCGTAGGTTAGGATTCCTTTCCTTCTGAAAGGAACTGGGACTTAGGGTAGGATTCACGGGTGGATCCGGCACCTAACTCCTGCAATAAACAGGGGAGTACTATAGCTGTGGGTTGGACGAGAATTTTGGGATCCGGAGTTAAAGAAAGAGGAATGATAGAGGCTGCTGTATGGCTATCAACAGAAACAAGATTGACTTTCAGAACCAAAGAAGGACCCAGACAAAGCCTTCATTCACGTCCAGGATACACACACACACGGATCTTTCGTGACGGAAAGAGCCACGAACTTGATTACCTGTCTGGACGAAATCTATCATTACAAAGGAGATGTTTGAAAAAGGAAGCCGGGGGAAAATAAATCTTTTGAAGAAGTGCCTTTGGCGGCAAAAACCCGCCGTCCAGAAACCCATGGAGAGCTGAAAAGAGCAAAGAACACAGTGTCTCTCTGGAATGTGTCAACGAGGCATCAGAGCGCTTAAGTCTGATCAACCCTGGCTAACAAGTTGATAGTGCTCTTGTCTGGGTTTTCAGAGCCTGCCATTTTAAACCCACTTCAAAACCCGTCTGACAAAAAAAGGATCCGGGCACTGAAACATGACCCGGTGGATTCCGCAGCTGGGAGAGACCCAAATGGTCTTAGGGTGGCTTGTGGCTGAAATCGGACAGAACCAAAACTAAACAGAGCCAATATCCTATGATTAAGAATGGTTTCCGCATCTCATCTTGGGCTTGGCAGGACGGGCCAAGGAAGGGGAAGGGTTAAAAAAGAGAAGCAAGAGGTCTCGTGGCCAGGGAGAGAACGCAGCCTCCTGACCCTTTGCCTACCAAAACGACAAATGAAACCACAAAGGCTTGGGGTTCTTATAAGGCAACTACCCGGTTTGCCCGAAAATAAGACAGTGTCTTAATTTTTGCTCCCAAAGATGTGCTAGGTCTGATTTTCAGGAGAGGTCGTATTTTTCCATGATCATTTCAAGCGATCCCCCCCTCCCCAAACACCCCTATGCCAGCGGACACCTTCACCAAACATCCCCCCCACCTCTTGTGGTCCAAAACATCTGGAGGGCTGAAGGTTTGCCATCACCGTTCTAACATCATGGCTCCTCTACGGACGTATCCAGACATTTGCTTTGCTATGTTCCAGCCGCACTAAGGAAGGCCGCTGAGCTCTATCGATCAGTTCCCTCTCGTGTCTTTTGTTACACGGGGGAGGACTGGAGTTCAGACAACCATATTTCTTTCCAAACTCATCAAAGGGCAGCGTGCATATTTTTGAGAGAGAGAGAGAGAGAAATTGTGTCTCCTTTCTCTCAATTTGGTTCAGGCATCTGCCTCCGCTTTCCCAGATCCAGTCTGTGGGTAAGAGAAGGACATCCCAAAATGGATGAAAATTGGAAAGCAAAACACCATTTTTTGATGGTACCAACTCCATGCACCTAACAGCTTAAACTTTTTTTTAAAAGTCACTAGTACTACCCTTCTTCTATTTTAATTGCATTCAGATAGGGCGATGAACAAACACCGAGAATATATATTCTCTAGTTAAGACAGTTAATTTCAGTCCTGAAGTGCAGGGCAATGTATTTCAGAGAGATAAGCTCAGCAAAAAATTGCTATTTAATGTTAATTACTTCAAAGGGCTGCCTAGAGCACGAGACGCTTACACAAAACAGAACGCCTGCAATGGAGGATCAAGGGAATCGCCATCTCACAGCTAAGGGGGTAGTTTCTCTGGCATGTAGCTTTGTTGTGCTCAGGATGGCATCTCGTTCTGCTTTTTAAAATTTCTGCTGCCAGAAACGGCGAACCGTGCTGCTCTATAGTAGGAGATGTGTGAAAAACATGGCCAGACCCAACCGAGGCCATCTAAGAAGCTGTGTGCTTGCAATTCTACCAGGGTTAGGAGTTAGGGGTTAGGGTTAGGGTTAGGAAGTGAGGGCTAAGGCGGCAGCAGTTAAAATGAAGAATCCAGATTGATTCAGCATGGTGGGAAATGTGTGCGCCAAAATATTGTTTCGCACAGGGAGGGAAGGAACTCCTGCTTTTAATTTCTTCCTTGTTAACCAGCAGATTGTTGGCCAAAAAGCAGGGGGGGGGGAAACACCAGAGATGTGATGAAAGGTAACTTGCCTGTAACTGTAATTCTTCCAAGTATTCTCTTGGTACCAGGTTTAAGAGAAATGTACCGATGTGACAAAATGTAGAAATGTTGTTGTTTTGGTTTATGTTATACTGTATACTCCCCGGGTCCCTCCGGGGAGAAAGGCGGCATAAAAATAAAGTTATTATTATTATTATTATTATACATATTTAAAGTATTCTCTTGGCCAGAACCCACTCGATCCATTTCCTAAAGTGTCTCAAGTTCTAACCTTTGGAAGACGATATGCAGATTAGTGAACTATTAATTTAAGGTTTCGTTAAATTTAAAGACCTAATTGTGCTGACATTTCTGTCAAGAAAAAGAAGGGGAAAAGACTATTTTTATTGAGGATTGGGGATAGGTGATCGATAAGAAGTCCATACCCTGCAGTACGTGAATGAAATACAAATTTTAAAGAAGCACCTTGCTCCCTTCAGCTTTTAAAAACAGCCACAACATCACAGCACAAAAGTAAAACAAGATATTAATACAGCGCTTTCAAAGCCACGTAGCAATTCTCCACCACAATCCCTTGAAAAACTTAATTAAACAAAAGAATAGCAAGAATTAAGAATTAAGGAAGGTTATGACACAACAGCAGCATTAGTTGCTCTTTCTTACGGAAGGAATATTTTTGCTCTTACACCCAGGAATTGGCCAGAAAATTTAGAATAATGGGAAAAAATCGTATTGTTTTGTTATGCAGGCAGAGACCAAAAGGCATGAGGGTCATTTGTTTCTAACAGACTGTTTTCAAAGTCCCACTGGGATTCTTGAACCTGTAACCCAGGCATGTCCAAACTTTGGCCCTCCAGATGTTTTGGATCACAGCTCCCACAGTCCTTTGTCACTGGCAATACAGGCTTGGAATTCTGGGAGTTGTGGTCCAAAACATCAGGAGGGCTGAAGTCTGGACATGCCTGCTGTAACCAGTCACCATGTTCGTCAGTAGCAACTCAGTCATTGCCAGCTAGAAGCAAACGAGAGAAGCTTTTTATTTCCCCTCTCCGGTTACAATCTCATGTTTACGGCATCGTTTGCCATGAAGGAACCAACTCTTGCCTCCTCCCTCAAACAAGGGACCGCCACCTCAAATCCCGAAAGGAAAACAACAGCCCGAGCTTTAGGGATGGCAGAAAGAATACAAGCCCGCTCCCAAAGCCAGAAACACAGACAAGAGGTACTTAACCGCCAGTTACCTGTCGCATTCAGTCTCACGGAAAGCACTGTTTACCCGAGTACTGGCTCTACGAGGGCTCCACGGTCTTCGCGAAAGGTTTCCAGCCATTTTCACAACGGAGGGGGATGCTTCCTGTCCACCCAACTCAAGCGTTACGTTAGGAAAGAATGCACTGAAGAAACGACGCCCAAAAAACAAGAGACAAAGAATTCGCAACACGAGGGCAAGTTTACTCAGATTGTAACGGTGGCAAGCGGCACCAGAAACCAGAAGACTGGTTTGAGACCCTGGAGGTCACTCTTGCCGGCTCTGGACGGCAGACCCCAGCGACTGGTGCGCTTCTCCATCTCTGATGGGCCAGATGAGTTCAGAGATCCAACATGGCCTCCGAAACGCTCACTGATGCTTTTGTATCAGTGGTTCCCGAGGTTGGACGAGCCAGGTGTTCTTGGATGACATCTCCCAGAAGGCTTCACCGACAGCTGTGCGGATGGAGTATCTGGGAACTGCAGTCAAAGAACCCTTGGGTCACCCAAAGTTGGGAAACGTTGCTTTATTTTCACGGACGCACGTCATCGTTAGGTTTTGGACTCCCTCACCCCCTCCAGGCCACAACTCAAACTCCAGTTTCGCTCCATCCCATTTACAGCACTTATTTTTTTTTAAAAAATGGTATGACTGGACCCACAGTTCAGTACAGGAAATGGAAAATAGCAGCGCCGTTAAGGAATCCAGCGGAACACAGGGCTGAGAGATAGTCCTGAAACATGGATAAGCAAAACTAACAGAAAATAAATAGGACACATTTCCTGCCCTACATCGGTGCAGTTAAAAACAAAAAAACAAACACAGACAAAAACTGCACACACGTGAGGGGCGTTGCACTCAGTAAAGGACAGTGTGTGTTTTCCAAAGGGATAAAAAGAATTCCAGCTTTTTTTTTGGTGGGGGGGAGGAACCATCCCTGCACTAAACCCATGAAGAAGAAAAGCAGTGCCTTACGTAAGGAAGGATGGGGGGAAATATGGTAACCTTGGAGACCGTTTCCAGGGACACCGAGGTGCGAAGGCGAAGAGAATAACCTAACCGTGGAGGGAAGAGAGGAAGGCAATGCCCAAGCCTTCAGAGCGCACAGGGTACGTGAGCTTAAGAAGCACCTCTCTGTAGCTCTCAAGAAGGACAATGAACAACAACACAAAACGTACCGTTCTTCACGGCAGAAACACACATAAAGAAAACAGTACCAAAAAAAAGTGCTCCTTGGAACAGCTTCCCGTAGTGAGCGGACACTTCCTCGACCTTCGCCCGTTTCATTCCATTCAACACCTTCTCCAAAGCCCCGTGTGTAGGTCGGTCTCCATCCCCAAAAGGCCCTCAAGCGGACTCTTTTTGAGTTTCAGATGCCGCCCGTGACGGATGCAGGAGAAAAACATCTTGGGATTTAATCCCTGACAGCCTGGGATGGAAGGGAGCGGAGCTTTCCCTACGACACTGCGGGGTTTGTACGTCAATGCTATGTTTGTCCCAGGGCCTCTGACCGGCAGTCCTGTACCCCTGTTTCTTTGACAGGCCTCGACTGGGTCATCTCACAAGGGGGGACTGAGAAATTCCGCCAGCACCTTCAAGGAGGTGTTCCCAAATAACTCACAACCCCAAATTTCTTTGTTGGAAGTCAGAGGAACTAAACAGAAGAGGAACCACAACCATTCAATTGTTTTTAAAAGCTTGCTGGGTAAATCCTTGGTTTAAAATAATTTTAGACTCCTTGCAAAAATAAATAAAATCGCCCTAAACCATACCTAAACTCACTCTGCCAAGGAATGACTTGGAAGTTTGAACAAGGAATTATCCTCGGAGATGAGTCGTTGGAGGTTGGTTTGCTCCCTTTCCTCCTTAAAAAGCAGCACAATTAAACGAGCGCTCGTCTATTTCCACGCAAAAGAGTCCGTTTCCGCCTGGGTGCAAGCGTTCAGACATCACCCAGATATTTGCAAACCCGTGCCAAGAGGCTCTGAAGATTAAAAACAAACCACTTGGCTTTTTTGCCCTTTGCATGAGAACGGTTAGCCTGAAATGAACATTTTATAAATACTCTGCTAGCTCGAAACATTTTCTGTTGCTTTTTTTACATTTAGTTGCCAGACAGGCCAAACCCCCCACCCCCACCCCCACCCCACCCCTTCCCATTTCCTCCAGTGTACGGTTGCCCTACGAAGGCCGAGACAAAAATCAACAGAAGTCCACTTAAAGGAGATCCGGAAGAATAAGACCCGGAGGCTTGGGCTCCACACAATTGATCCAGAAGTTGGCGCAGCTCGCGTGGTACTGATGCCCTCCGTAGGCCAGCTTGAAATTGTCCGTTTCGGAATTGAAAGCCTAGAGAGAAAGAAGGGGGGGGGAGAACGGAGTGAGAAGCCATCGTTTCCACGGATGGAGAATGCAGCCCTAGGAGAAGGATCATGAGTCAAGTAGATAGAGGGACGCTCTTCTACGTTTCACAAAATGCCAAAACTAGGGGACATCCACTCAAACTGTTGGTTGGGAGAGTGAGAACAGACCAAAGAAAATGTTTTTTTTTTACCCAGCGTGTTGTTAAGTCTGTGAAACTCCCTACCACAGGAGGTGGTGATGGCATCTAGCCTGGATGCCTTCAAAAGAGGATTGGACAGATGCCTGGAGGAGAAGTCCATCACAGGTGACAAACCATGAGGGAGATGTGTAATCTCCAGTCTTAAAACCAGGGTACTTCAAGGGCCAGAGGCAGGGGAGTGGTATCAGGGGACAGAGATCTAGTCTCATGCGCTCTCAGACGCATCTGGTGGGCCCACTGTGAGATACAGGAAGCTGGACTAGATGGGGCTTTGGCCTGATCCAGCATGGCTCTTCGTATGTTCTTATGATGATGATTCAAGTTCGCTAGGGATATGCCAACCAGGCACAACCGTTGTTAAATCAGATGAAACCAGGGGGAGGTGTTTTTTTTAACTAATCCTCTCCCAACAGAATCCGGTTCATAAAACAAACAAACAAAAACCAGGGTGTTTATTAAAGAGAGCATGCCTCCTCCCTCCTTAAACTCCATATTTGTCACAACCAACACAGGTCTTGACACCAGAACACATACACACACAAGGTGGATAAACGCCACAACTTCTCGCACCGCAGACATACAAGAACAGAGGCGACAACGACAGTAACTCGACTACGGCACGACAAGACACACCGGCACAAGGAGCCAAAGGGAGCCACCAGCCAAAAGCATGCCAGCAAGACATGGGCAGTAGGGGTGGAGAGGTTACGTCGGGACCCGTTTTAAGTTTAGCAGATTAAAATCAAGAGGTTAGAAAGAGAAGGAGAGAGAGTCAAACAAGGACCGATGGGGAACAAAGGAGAACGGAAGAAACAGTTCCCAAGGAGGGCACACACTAAAAAAAAATTAAAGATCACATTTTAGAGGTCCGTACTTCTCTACGGCGTTCATCCGCGGGCTTCTCTTCTTTCTGAAATCAACGTCGAAACCAAAAAATAAAAAAGGTCAATACACTCATCGAGAACTGACAGCTGACTGGCAGCCAGTGCCTTTCTGCGTAAGGGTTCTTGGCTTGAGCAGGGACAACCATCATTTTTTTGTCTGTGCCCTTTATTCCATCTCCGTAAAATAAAAACACAGATTTATGAAGTGGAAAGTGGGGGGGGGGGGGCTCCAAAGCCATCAAGTCCAATCCTCTGCTCAGGGCAGGAGAAAGGCCGACCTTCTCTTGTAGCTTTAATGTTGTCTTTTAATGCTGCCTTGGGTCCTTTTTCCAAGGAGAAAGGCGGGGTAAAAAAATACTAGATAGATAGATAGATAGATAGATAGATAGATAGATAGATAGATAGATAGATAGATAGAAGCTTCTCTTCTCCCTTCCTCCTGCTTTGAAACCAGAGGGCAACCATCATCCTCCCTCCCTCTCGCTCCACCCCCTCCCGTCCCCGATGCTACATCATAGATAGATAGATAGATAGATAGATAGATAGATAGATAGATAGATA
>JAHTLZ010000038.1:8199797-8212225 GCA_023846285.1 Phrynocephalus versicolor | reverse complement strand
ATAGATAGATAGATAGATAGATAGATAGACAGACAGATAGATAGATAGATAGATAGATAGATCTGCTAGGTGGTTAGCTGTATTTCTCTTCAATGGAGGACTCACTGTTGGAGGACTCACTGCCTCTTGAGGATACTGCTTCCGGTGTCATACATGTTTATCCTTGTACTTGTATGGCTAACATAGCCCTTGTAAGACGCTTAGAGTTCGTTTGAAGATAAGCGGGATATAAATGCAAAAATAAATAAATAAATAAATACTGCTCTAAAAGTTAGGAAGATTTTCCTGATTCTCAACCAAAATATGGCTTCTTGTAACTTGAGCCTATAGTCGTGTGCCCAGCGACAAATCCTGTCCCTCCTCTGCAGGGCGGCCTTTCGAGCAGTTGAAAAGTACGATCCCCTTTTCTAGCGGCTAACCAGGCAGGATAAATATCCATTCTAAACTAGCGTCAAGTGAATTTCCTACACTGAGAGAGATGTGTTTGCGTATCTTTATTCTGGGAGATGAGACGAGCCCCTTCCTACTGGAACCTCACCGGTCTAAGGACGCGTGTCTCCTAAGTGTCTTTGAGACAGTCCCTCCAGGACAGCGGTGGCAAACCTATGGCCCTCCAGATGTTTTGGACCGCAACTCCCAGAATTCCAAGCCTGTATGGTCAATGACAAAGGACGGTGGGAGTTGTGGTCCAAAACATCTGGAGGGCCAAAGGTTCGCCATCGCGGCTCTAGGATCACAGGAGGCACTTTTTACCCAGGGAAGAAAGCAGATGACATAAACCAGCCAGGTTTTTAGAGCACAAACCATGCCAACATGCCTGTTATTTAGCTCGGGAAGGGAGCGGAGAACTACGAACCCCGCTTCGGGCGAAGTAGTGTCAATAAACTAAGTAAAACGTTTAAAAGAAATAAAATAACAGCCAATAAAAAGCAAAGGAAACAAAGCCAAAAATGAAAAAGAAAGAAAATGACAGCAAGTTTTTTTAAAAAAAGGGGGGGAGGAAGACACGAACCACCCCGGTACTTACTTTGCTTCTGGAATTTACATTTAAGAGGCAGACCCCACAAGCCATCTCTTGAGCGTTTTTAATTCCAGGGCGAAGAATGCAAGAGGAGAAATCTAACGAGTTTTCATCTGGCTACAAGAAAAAGAAGCTGTTACTACAACACACGAATTCAACTTCCCAGAACTTCTTGCCAAGTTTTTTTTTCTCCAGCTCAAATAATCCTGATCGTATCTGGATCTGTCTGAGCGTTGGGCAACCCCCTCCTCTCCTTGGTGGACTGCGTGGCGCAGTGGTTAAGTGCCTGTGCTGCTTGTAAAACTGTGCTCACCACCTGGGGGTTCAATCCCAGGTAGCAGGCTCAAGGTTGACTCAGCCTTCCATCCTTCCAAGGTCGGTAAAATGAGTACCCAGCTTGCTGGAAGGGGGAGTGTGTAGCCAGCATACGGTAATTAAAACTGTAAACCGCCCAGAGACGACTTGAAGTGGTATGGGGCAGTATATAAGCAGAACACTACCAAGTCCCCACTCCCCTCCCACCCCCCACCCTTGGCAGATCTTCAGTTTTGACTTACCGTCAAGGCCGCCAGGGACATGAAGCTGATCAGGTTGTTCCACACTTTATCGATGTCCTTCAGTAACCCCTGGAGCTTCTCGCTGCAGACGGCGGTGGCTTTGATGCCAAGCTCCACCCGTTTCGTGACCCGATACACCTCGACCACTCCTGTTCGAGAATTCGGAGAAGGGCGAAGGGAATGGGGCCCAAAGTCAGAATCCCGTTGGCAGTCATGAAGGACTCCGTATTGTGACTCGGTACACTTCAACATCAGTTTTGGAGTTTCTCTTAGCACCAGCAACCTACATCTCAATTCGGTCTGGAACCTGTTCATGGATCCAGCTCTGGAAAAAGTACAGGGCTGACCAATCCCCGTGGTTTATCTTTTCGTTAGCAAAAATGCAATTACCAGTAATTTAGGTCTTTCAGACTCTCTCTCTCTCTCTCTCTTATCACATTGCTAGCCAACTTGGGTGTACTGGAGGTTAGACATTTCCTTCAACAGGTATTAAAAAAATTAAAAAGCACTCAATTCTTATTACACATACCCTCCCCGACCACATGAAATTTTGATGGTGGGCAAAAGTAAATAAAAGTGGGTTTGAAGAGGGGAGAAGCTCCTTTTTTAAACTTATGTTTTCATAGAAACCTGTCCAGTGGTACCTCTTAAGACAAATGCCTTGTAAGACAAAAAAAACCGTAGGAAGAAAATAATTTCTGGGAAAAGGGATGCTTTGTATGACAAAAAAACTCCCTATGGGATGCTTCGCAAGACGAAAAACCGTTCCGCATTTCCCCAGGAAAAAAACCACGGTTATTTTTTTCTATATTCTAGCCTCCAGAATGGATTAATCCGTTCCCAATGCATTCCTATGGGAAACCGCATTTCGTAAGAAAAAATTTCCTTAAAACCAATTGACCCATAGAACAAATTAAATTAGTTCTAAGAGGTACCACTGTATTTTAAGAGCCCCAAAAGAGTTTCCAGTTCTAACTGTTTCCTCGCATAAATGATCTCGGGTAGAATAAACCATACCTAATAAATACTCCATGCCTTGAGCAGATTGGATCACTTCTGTGCATACAGATGAGCTGCTGATTCCATTCAAGGTGTCATTGGCCTTCTTGATGATCTAGCAGGAGACAGACAAGTCAAAGATTGGAAGTATATCAGAAAAACAAAAAAAAAACTCTAAATATTGTAGGACCTTAAATATATTTTAATGTGTGCTTTCATGGATCAAGTTCACATCCTCTGATGCAAGAGTGAGACTGTGTTACCGTCAGATTTATACACCGGCTTTCAAATCGCAAGCAACTGAGATATATATCATGTTTCCCCGAAAATAAGACAGCGTCTTATATTAATTTTTGCTCCCAAATATGTGCTAGGTCTTATTTTCAGGGGATGCCTTATTTTTCAGCGAGAGGCAAAACTGTAAGTAGGTCTTATTTTCAAGGGGGATGTCTTATTTTTGGGGAAACAGGGTAAAATAAGAGGAGGAAGTGATGCTGGCGGCGGGGTATGTGTGCGTGTGGAAGGGTACTTACTTGTAGAGCCCTTTCTAAGCATCTCTGCCACTCATAAGCATATCTTTCACTTTCCTAGAAGCAAAAGAAAAAAAAACAGAAAAGAATGTGGCAGGTGGATAGAGGGATGCTCTTCTCCCTTTCACCAAATACCAGAACTAGGGGACATCCGCTCAAACGGAGGGTTGGGAGGGTGAGAACAGACAAAAGAAAATAGATTTTTTTTTACCCAGCGTGTTGTTAGTCTGTGGAACTCTCTGCCACATGAGGTGGTGATGGCATCTGGCCTGGATGCCTTCAAAAGGGGATTGGACAGATTCCTGGAGGAAAAGTCCATCACAGGTGACAAACCAGGATGGAGATGTGTCATCTCCAGGCTTAAAACCGGGGTACTTCAAGGGCCAGATGCAGGAGAGTGGTATCAGGAGACAGAAATCTAGTCTCGTGCGCTCCCAGAGGCATCTGGTGGGGCCACTGTGAGATATACAGGAAGCTGGACTAGATGGGCCTTTGGCCTGATCCAGCATGGCTATTCTTATGTTCTTAAGATACTATAGTGCTGTTTGGTACACCGTGGCTGGAAAAAAGGGTTCCAGAGTGCACCAGATGAGCCCAGGCACCCTTCAGTCCTCCACCCAGACTCCTGGCTACACAATGCTTTCTCTACACATTGCTCTCCCTACCTCTACTTCTCCGGTAAGGTCTTTGTATTTGTCTCGGATGACCGGCAGGGCGGGCTTCTCGCTCAGGGTATTGGAGCGATCTCGAAACGGCTGCTCCAGAGGTGGCAACGGTGAGGAGCGACTGATCTCTCTGTCCCCCAGGCTCAAGCTCCGTTTGTGGGACCCTAGAAGGAAAACCACACACACACACACACACACACACACACAACACATCAAAGGTGGGAGTCGTGCGCACAACCTAAATATTAGAATCATGACGTTGGAAAGGAGCCTAGGAGGCTCTACTGAATCCGACCCCCTGCTCAAGACTGGAACCAAATCCTAGGAGATCTGCCAGGCGGCTGAATAAATTTCAACGGAATGCCTCCATCCATCCCTGGAGCAGTCACTAGCTTTCAAGGTCAACAGTGCCGTTGACGTACTGCTCTAACAGTTAGGAAGCTTTTCCTGACACTCTACCGAAATCTAGCTTCCTGTAGTTTGGGCTGAAGGCTGCCTGTGGATCAAAAGTCAGATCCTGTCTCTGCTCTGCATGACAGCCTTTCAAGTCTTTGCAAGTGCTATCATAGCACCCCCTACTCTCCTGTTCTCAAGGCTTAACTTATCCGTTTTTTTCCCAGTCTTTCCTCGTAAGACTTGACTTCCAAGTCTTTCCAACTCTGGAGGGGGCCAACGGGTCCAAAGATGTATTGACCTTTGCTTTTTCTCTTATGATGTATTGACCTTTGCTTTTTCTGTCTGCTTGTTTTTGTTTCCTTAAATATTTTTCTTTAATGTCATTTATGTTTATAGCATTATGTTAAATTTTCAAAAAATAAAAAAGTGGGGGGAAAAAAGAATGCTCACCTTGAACCGAGAGGTCAAAGGTTGCGAGCTCGCTCTTGATCATTTCTTCGCTAGACTTCACCTTGCCTTGGGAAGTGGCCAGCAAGAAGTCAAATTTACTAATCTTGGCCTTTTCGCTCTGAAACTCGCCAAAATCATCCGAGCTTTCTCTGGCGGCTTCCAAGGAGACGCCGGAAGAGCTGGCCTCTTGGGCTGGACCCGGGACGGGGCTGTCGCGCGCTCCCCCCAACGGTCTCGCCAATCCCCTGAGGTCTTCAAGGTCTTCGTCGCTTGGGTCGACGGACCGGCGGTCAACGGAATCCTTGAAGCTGGCGAAGGGCGCGAAGGTGGCCTCCTGGAAAGCATCCTCGCCCGCGAACGTCGTGACTTTGGAAACGGTCGTCAGGGTGACGTTCTCCGAGCTGCCGAACGAGGTCTCTTTCTTCTGGACGACGGAGGTGGCCAAGGAGAACCCGTGTCCTGGTGGAGCCGGGAAGGAAGGAAGCTTCCTGCTCTGGGAAATGTCTTCCTTGTCTGACCAGTCGTAGCTCGGGAAGCCGCTCAGTGCAGAGACGCTGCTGGAACTTCCAAAGAGGGGACCCTTCATGTCATCGAGATCTAAGGAGGAGGACAAAACCCGCACAGTTAGGACCGGTGGCCGCCAGCGTTTCCGGGTAAGACATCCCAAGGGGATATCAAAGCAAAGCAAAAGCAAAGTGTTCTGCTTATATACCACCCCATACTACTACAAGTAGTCTCTGGGCGGTTTACAATTTTAATTACAGAGTGCAGGCTACACATTGCCCCCCCCAGCAAGCTGGGTACTCATTTTACCGACCTCGGAAGGATGGAAGGCTGAGTGAACCTTGAGCCTGCTACCGGGGATTGAACCCAGGTTGTGAGCACAGTTTTACCTGCAGTACAGGCATTTAACAGTGCCTTTCTAGCACATGTTGTCGCATGCTAGAATGGTGTTCTTCCTCCTCATCATGGAGGTCATCCCTCCACTCCTGTGCGGTCTCCCGCCACCACCTGAGAGGCACCCCATGGCCTCCCGGAACAAGGTCTTTGCTGGAGCTCTGGCTTTACGGAACACCCTTCCGGAAGAAATTTGTTTCGATTTCAGGGGTTTTTTTCCCCCTTTCCAAGAAGCAAAAGGCAAATGCTTTCCAGTAGGCTTTCATATACACCGCCCTTCGGTGCGGTGTTAGGATGACGCGGACGTTTTGCTCATTAATAAGCAAATGCTTAACATTTAGAATCAGTAACATGTAGCGCTTTTGGTGTGACTTCCTTGATTCATCAAAGTCTACTCTCAAGATTCGCCTCTACGACAGAAGTGCACAGAAAGCCATCGTCATAATTCCGATGCCTCTGCTTCGTAACAGGAACCACGGCAAAATGGCTCCACAGTGTCAACCTGCCAGGAAATTAAAATTGTGTTCCAGATCTTTGAGTTCCAATAGCTCTACCGGGAGGTGGGTGGGAGGGATTTCAGTTGAAAGCCATCGCCTTTGCCTTGGGGAAAGGACCGTTTGAGCTTCCACCCCTCATCCCCTGAAACACATTACGGAAGCCATCGACACTCACCTGATGGTCGTGGGGCTTAGGCAGGCATAAAATAATTCACTTTTCTCTAAAAGCAACCAATGGGGAGAGGAAGGCAATGAATGTCTTGTTTTGATTTTTGGCAGGGCGTACTGCTTCCATATTGCAGGTTTTAAAAGGAGAAGTCTAAATCATGTGCAGAAATTTTAAAAAAGGCTGAGGCAGATACTAATTATATGTATTCTGAGACAAGCATTTCCCTTTCCAGGTTATTGTGTTCAACAGCTGGCCATCGGAATTGGAGTGCAAAGAATCACAGAATCCTCGTTAGGTTGGAAGGGACCTTGGAGGTCTTCTAGCGGCCAGGCATGTCCAAATTTTGGCCCTCCAGATATTTTGGACCACAACTCCCACAGTCCTTTGCCAGTGGCAATCTAAGCTTAGAATTCTGGGAGTTGTAGTCCAAAACATCAGGAGGACCGAAGTTTGGACATGCCTGCCCCACGATCTAGTTTTCCCCAAACCTAGTGCTGACCAGATGTACTGGGTTCCAACACCTAAGAGAGCTTACGGGAGGAATCGGGGAAGGCAACACGTTGGGAAAGGCTTTGTCTGACCGGGATCTATAAAAGCTGCTGACTCCAAATTTGCTGTTCAAACCTAAACAATGTGTACGTTAGTCACAGATTGAGTTCTAAGGCTACCCATCCTTGCTTAGGTGCTCTGATTGCTGGGTTGGTCCCGACTTATCTAAGGAGCAACTGCAACCATCCCAGCTGCCGCCACCACCCAACGTAACAGGACAGAGAGAGAAAGAGAGAATTTCCAAGTCGAAGGGGATACAATTGCTTTAAACTTTAATTTCCCCCCCCCCCCCGTGGGGGGGATGAAAGATGTATTTCGAAAGGAACAGAGAAAAATCACACATGCTCAGACTTTTCAAAATATGCCAAGATAAATATTTATTTAAACACAGCAGGACTTACAGATCACAAAAAGAGAATGATTTACAGGCGCTCAGAGGGATTCATCGGAATCAAGGCATGCAGTCATTTGCGGAAGAAAGATATCAAAGCAGATTTCGAAAAAGGCACATTCACACGGGAGATAAATAAAAAAAAGTTTCAAAGAGGAGGAAAACAGACAGCAAAAAAAAGAAGAAGAAGAAGAAGGGAAGGGGGGATTAAGAGGAAATACCCTCTCCCCAATGCTTTTGGCAAAGAATTTTCCAAAGAAAAAAAGATGTACCAGCTTGTACGTTCAACCATCGGGGTCTAGTCAGTTTAATGGTGAGCCAGGCTGCGCCCTTGCTGCAGTGTTTAAAAATGGCCAATGGAGGCTAAATCATAGCAATGGAGAAAAGGGAGATGTCCCCACCACCACCACCACCTATGCGCCACGGGGAGGATCCACTAAAACCAACATGCAGCAAGTGTGCGGATGGTTAAAAGTTGGTCAAGTCAAAACCGACAGTCAACTGCTTTTTATCAGTAAGGGCTAATCTTCCGGGCACAGATTTATAAATCAAAGTTTAAAGAGACAGTATCCCCTGGAAACAGCTCAGAAAAGAAATCTCAGTCTCTGTCCTATCCCTGGTCCAAAAGAGATGAAGAGATCTGGCTGAAAAGCTAACCCAATTTGAATATCCTTTCCCTCCCAACCAGACATCCCGTCCTGTCATTTGCCTCCTTTGAGTCGCACTCACCGAGAAAGGTCTGAAAAGCTCATTTTCTTTGTACTGTGAAAACTAGAAACACGGCAGTAAATTTAAATTGTACAATCATGCTTGTGGTTTAAAAAAAAAAAAAAGAAATTCAAAGCCAAAGAAGGCCAAACAGCCAAATTATCTGTTTGCCAAGGAACATAAAAAGGGATACTGTCCCTCCTCTGATAATCCAGTTTTACAATTCAAAAGGGAAAAGTAGAGTATCCACTTAAATCAAATTCAAAGAAAGGGAGACCCATACTTGAACATGGTCAATTCAAAGCCTGAAATGCCGGAGAACATGTACAAAGAGATAGGTGATCCGTCTATAAATATATACATAACAAACAGAGAAAAAACAAGAGCAGATCAAAAGTGCATTAAAAAAATAAGACTTCAGAGCAAGGCCAAAGGAAACATCAAACAAGGAGGAGGTTGGGGCCCGTTTGTCAGTTCAGGGACTACCTTGATGGATAATAATTCCTTGTCAATTATCTCAGTTTAAGAGCCACAAAATGGACTTTGAACCCCCTGCATTCTCCTCTCTCGTGGGTGTATTTCTGCTGCCCTGAAGCCTTCATTCTAGTCATGAGGACAGAGACAGAATGAAATGAAGGTTCTACCTAGCCATGGTTTGAAATGTTTGCTTGAGCACATTTTGGTCGCCATTTAAGCGTGGCTATAATTTGGCACTGCTAAGAACCACGGACGTTGGCGGGAAAAGCTGCACGGGAGAACCAGAGACGGGTGGGGTTAGGACTGGACCGGGGCCTTTGGCTTGGCACCAGAACACAGGCGAAGATTTTCCTTCTGTTTTGGAAAAAAAAGCGAGGGAGACTGTCCTGACACTAAAAGCATTTAGGAAGGAAAAAACGTGATCCGGAAGACCCGGAAGGCAACTGCTCGGTGTAAACCAGAGGGCATTTCTCAATCATCAAATCGATACGGATGTCAAACAAGCGACAGAAAGCTCACTCTACCAACGATAAAGGTTAGAAAAATAGTAGGAAAAAAAGTGCTTCTGAAAAACCCAAATCAAAAACCAACCAACACTTTGCCACACCACCCAGGGTAGGGTGCCATACAATTGGTCCCCCCACCAAACCCGACCCAAGCATTTCATGTACAAAAGAAGTCTAGTTCTTCATAAAGAAGAATTATTCCTGATATTTTGCACCCTGTTAGAGGAATTCTCCTTACCAAAAGCACCTACAGTTTTCCCTCCTTGCCGACTTAAGGACAGGACGTAAAGCTACAGTACTGAATTTCATTTTGACTACCCTAGATGGGTGGGGAGACGGAATAACCGCCTGTTCCTGTGAAAATAGTTTAGTTTTTGGAGCAAACAGCCTTCCTGTCTCAAATACTAACTGGACAACGCGTATTTTTTTCCAAATTTTCAAACAGGTACTTTCCCCATTCTTATAGGCCACAAAATGTCAACAGACGTACCTTTCATTTATGCACAGGTTTGGTTAACAAAGCAAAGACAAAATAACAAAGGGCAGTCACAAATTCCTAGCAGACCAGAGATGCCCAGGTCATATGTTTTGACATTAATTGTGCAAACGATGTGTAATAAGAGGGAGACATCCTTAAAAAAAAAAAAAAACATGCATGCACTCTCTCTCACACACACACAAACACACACACACAGAAGTGCCTCTTGGGTTTCGGGAAAGCTTGCGAATACACAAGTGTCTAACAGCCTCTTCATCCATTTCCAATCAAAACAAAAGCAAGGTAAAACAAAATGCCCCAGGAAGCCTCGCCTAACACAAATGGAAGAGGCTTATGACACGGACTATCCTTGTAGCCTTGAGGAACACACTGCAGGGCTATAAGGTTTCTCCATTAGCTCTGGGGAACTGATCCACATTTGGCCATGGAAAATTGATTTTTAAGTTGCCTTTTCACATATGGAGGGCCAGGATCTTCACACCGAGATAAGTCAGGCTTTGTCAAGTCAGAAGGGCTCCATCAATACATATTTCAACACACCCGCTTGCACCACCATGAATTTCAGTTTGCGGTTTGTGTGCGGGGAAAAAAAAATACATCAGTGAAATCATTCTGGGCTTACAGAAACATGACCCCTTCTATACACGGTTGCAGACTGGAACAGAGATGGTCATTTTTCTGTAAGCACAAAATAATCTCATTTACATATACTTACAAGCTCTAAAAACGGAATGTAAACAATGAAATCCTAGCCAAACGAACCTCCTTAGGTGTAGGCCTAATCAAGTTAGGGCCACGCTTCCGAGCAGGGAGGGTAATTAAAGCATCCTGCTTCCTTCCAAAGGACGGAAACATTTGACTAGGGAACAGGATTGAACGTTATGTCTAAATCCATGCAAGTATAAATGTGGCACCTATAACATACTAAGATTATTATAGTGCCAAGATTTGCATGCTTTTTAACACAGAGATGGTACAGATATTAACACTGGTTCTGTCTTTTGACTGCAGGTAAAAGAAAAGGTGCCACTCCAAGGAGTGTGTCTATTCCTTCAGCCCTTCATCACGGCTGAGAAAGGTTTCAATGCTGAAATTTTACGGGAGTGCAATCTAGTCGTGGGTGGAAATGGCTGCTCGGAGTGGATTTCAAAGCCAAGTTAAAATGAAATGCTGACAAACCTAACCAAAGTTAACAACTGGGGCTGAGGTCCTGCTTAACTATAACCAAGGGGGGAAAGAAAGAATTAATCCAATGGACACCTCACTGCGAAGAGGAGTGTGTCTGCCCGAGACTCTGTAGGGAAGTATATCACTCCTGCAAGAAACTAGCACTGTTCTTTCGAACTCTGTGATTCCACCAATATTTAGGGATGGATGAGGCCTGAGCTGTTCTACCGTGCAGCCAGTGAAAACCCAGAGGGGCAAAGGGGCCAGCATTTCCTGAGTAGCAGGGTGGCATCCCTCAGCACTGCCTTGGCGCTGGAAGAGGGATAGGTCAAGAGCGGAGGAAGGCAGCTAAGAGGACAGCTGTAATACTGTGCGATAACAGGGCTCACCGCCGAACAATCCGATCCAAAACTTACAACCAAAACCACCACAAAAACGCATGGCCATGGCTGGGTTAAGAGAATTAGCAGCGAGCCGAGGGTAACAGATTTCAGGAGGCTTTGCTCTCTCTCTCGAGAAGAAGAAGACCAACGCCCAACACCGACCTTCGGCTGAAGGAAAGCAGCACGGCTGGGTGGCTTCGCCTTGACCGCCTCGCTCACCAGAGCAATCGCACGAGTTCCTCACCTGCTGCCGGAGGATGCTGGCCGCTCATGGTGGGCAAATCCAGAGAGCTATCGGAGAGGACGTGCTTCAGGTCTCCTCCCACGTCCGCCAGTTTCATGTCGAACTGGACCGAGAGGGCGTCTTCGGAGTCTTCCTTGCCCACGCTGCTGCCCCCGATGGACGGGAGGTCCAGGGACTTGACGGAAGCCGAGTCCTCTTTGGCGTGCTTGAAAGCGGCCAGTTTGTCCACCAGGGATTTCTCCGAGCCGGACGAGAACTTGTCGTCCTCGCTCTTAACGGAGGACGGGGTGTGGTCCTTCAGTTCGTCAAAGCCTAAGCCGGGCCCGTCCAGGGAGAGCTGTTTGAAGATGTCGTACTTGGTGGAAGAGGCGCCCGGGCTCTGGCCGCTCTTCCTAGCGGTGGCGGCTGAGGAACCGGCTGCGGGAGGAGGGCTGCCCTCCGGTTTGGGCGGCTTGTATCTCTCCTCCGGCTGACGCTCGGCGCCGCCGGCACTGTGGCTGAACGCCATGAAGTCGGCAAACTCGTCTTGAGCGGTCGCGGGGGCGCAATTCAACAACCCCGCAAAGAGATTGAAATCGGCAAAGTCGTCCGCCAGAAGGGAGGTGCCGCCGCCACCACCGGGGCCCGGCAGAGCGGTGGTTGAAGCGGACGCCGGGGCCGGCGGGGCAGGAAAAGCAGCCGGCTTGGGGGAACTGTAAGCAGGTGGGAAACCAAGAGGCCTGTTCTCTCCAGCGGAAGAAAAGAGATCCAAGTCCGCCAGATTCAGAGGCGGCTTTGCTTGCGGAAGTGGCTTCAACTGGGTCGGGACAGGAGGAGGAAGAGGAAAAGGTTTGTCCTTGGCCGGGGGGTCTAGCGGTGAGATGCTGTCGGCGGTTTTGAAATCCGTGAAGCCGTCGTCGGGGCCCGCGGACCTGAATTCTGCAAAGCTGTCTCCTGAGGGCAGAGGAAAAAGGCAGAGAGGTCAGGGGGCGTTTGGAAACGGCAGCCGTGCCGTTCTCTCCAACCAGACCACGAAAAGGTTTAAAGCACAGCAAAAACGCCATACACTCGGTGCAATTTATTTCCACTGCCCTTTTTGCATCTCGCTTCCTCTCCAAGAGTCAAAGCCAACACTGCTTTAATTTAAAACCAAAACCAGAGGCAGAGGGAGCAATTCTACCCAAGTTTATTTATTTATTTATTTCGAATATCTCTACCCCATCTTTCTCCTTGGGAAAGGACCCAAGTTAAGTACTTTTGGGTCCCTTTGGGGAGAAAGGCGGCATAAAAATAAAGTTTATTATTATTATTATTATTATTATTATTATTATTATTATTATTATT
>JAHTLZ010000038.1:8183100-8198170 GCA_023846285.1 Phrynocephalus versicolor | reverse complement strand
GTTGTGGTCTAAAACATCTGGAGGGCCAAAGTTTGGACACCACTGACCTACGATAAGCCCTATCTTTAACCAGATTGAGACTAGATCTCGATTTATATATATATCAGTGGTGGCAAACCTTCGACACTCCAGATGTTTTGGACCACAACTCCCACAGTCCTTTGTCATTGGCAATACAGGCTTGGAATTCTGGGAGTTGTGGTCCAAAACATCTGGAGTGCCAAAGGTTCGCTACCACTCTTTCATCCCTACAGGATTATTCTACTTTGCACGTGGAAGAATAATGCACTGTTGCAGCTTTATTGTATAGATCGAAGGGCATTTACACCAAAACAGGTCCATCACACATCTGTTCATCCATTACTACATTCCAACGCAAATAACCTAAATAAGTTGAGAGAGTATTTGTTTAATGTGGAATAGCATTAGTAAATATGCCGACTATGACTACCGGTAGAATGATTGTTTCTTGGATCTTCAACCGCCAACTAAACCTACTTAATTGTGCTTGTTGTCAACAATACTGTAATGAGCCTTGATTTGATATATATGGTTCACCTCGAATAACAAACCACAGCGATAAAGCTTAAGAAATTGTGCAGATATTCTTAATTTCCATAAATTTTGTCAATTAATAACTGGCCTTCCTTGGGTGATACCTCAGTCGCAACTCTGCAGCCCAACCATTCCTCTCTCAGGCTTTTAAGCAACTGAAGTCTACTGAATTACGAAGTTTTTAAAATAATTACCATCTATGTGTATTTTTTTCAGTCTAAAAAGGGGCTTTGAACAAATCTGATTTCGATTAACCCATTCACTTGCATGACATATTGGCACACAAGCTGCGGTTGAAATTATGTTCTTCCATCTTAATACAAGATAGACTTAATGTGTTTTTATTCAACGGTTAACCTGGATCTTCACACACCCAGTTCACACACATGCATTATTTCACCTTCCAGATCACTGTCGCCATCCGACACACACGAAACCCAGCAACGGTCAAGTCGGTTTCACAAATGCTTTGGTGTACAAATCTGCAGGCCAAACCCACTCGAAACACATGAAATATGATTCGTGCCAAAACAGTTTTCATGCTTCAGTTTTCTTTTCTCTTTTTCTTTTTGTGAAACCGATATTGATCTGAACGGAGGAGCGACACCGCAAAAGTCGACTTACTGATGGGCCGCAAGCTTTTCCGTTAGACACGAAAGCTGGCGAAAGGGTTAAAAGGGATGAGACAACCATTCCGGGAGTTGTGGTCCAAAAACATCTAGAGGGCCGAAGTTTGGCCACTGCTGCCTTAGACATATTTTCAGAACATCTAGACCAGTGGTTCTCAACCTGTGGGTCCCCAGATGTTCCTGGACTGCAACTCCCAGAAACTCCTTCCAGCACAGTGAGTGGTGGAGGCTCTGGGGGGTGCAGGCCAGGAACATCTGGGGACCCACAGGTTGACAACCACTGGTCTAGACCTTTCCAGTCGGTCATCACCAACAAGAACACACCATGTATTGGCTTTTCAGATGGCGTGGAGGTCAGTGAGTAAGGCTCGGACATCTTTCTGTTTAAACAAGCCTGCTCTTTCTTTGTAATTGACACCTCAAGCCTCCGAGTTACTGGCTACATGAAACCCACTCAAGTTCCGCTTATCGCATGGAGGCAGCGGCAAGACTGTATTATTAGCTGGTTCTGCTGTGAGGTCCAGATTAATAATGCATTTCCCCGGGACTCTGATTACTGAAACACACAAGGCAAAGTTGGTTGCATCAGACAAAGCAGTATGGAACCCACTGGCTTCCTCTGTTGTGGTACATTCGTTAAGCATTTGAGAAAAGGTACCACACAGGGCTTCACGTTATTCTTGATTTAGGAAATTATGTTGATCCCAGGATATGCAATCCAACTACACTCAGGGGCTTGATGCAGATCAGCGTTCTGGGAAACAAGAGTCATATTTCTTGCGGTTATGTGAACAGCGAGAAACCGAGAAGGGTTAGATCTTGTAGCGTTTTTCATTCAGCCAACTGAGGAAGTCTTCTTGGCTTTTAAAAGCAGCTTTTTGCTTATTATTATGGGAACTACTGAAGCCTAGGCATTCGGGGCACAATCCAAAGAATCTGGGTTGACCTACAAAAGCCACACACACACACACTACATACTGCAAGGTTTTATTTCTGCTTTTCGTGACTCACAATGTTTCTGAGGAGCCAACTTACAGGTACAAAGGCAACACAGGCAAAAGATACAGGTGAGACCAAATTTGACCTACTTACCTACAGGTTTACTCTCAGACGGTTGTTCCAGCTCTCGGAATGCACTGTATTTGTCTCCATTATCTGCTGTGTATAAATTTTTCAAAAAAATGAAAATTGGTGACAATATAGTGAAATTAGGATATAATCACAAAGAGAACTATAAGTGGCTTACATGGCCAGGATCGTGTAGGCTAGACACTTCGAAGTAGCTACTGGCAAACATATAAGGGCTTATTAAAATGGTATGCCTTATATATCTCACTATCAGGGACACACCAATTTGAGCTTAATTGTAAGATGTAACTACCCTGCAACAAGGCAATGGTTGATGCCACTCTCAGACACCAGTCTTTCAAATCTGCAGGGGGTGTGAATGCAGCCGGAGAGAAGGCAAAGCCATGTGGACTAGGCACTTAGGACAAAATTCTCTGGGTTCCCACCTCCTGCCATAAAACTCAGGGACCACATAGAAACAGCTGGGGTATTCAATTAGCCTACCTTGGAAGGATGGAAGGCTGAGTCAACCTAAGCTAGCTACCTTTGCCTGTCAGGACTGAACTCGGGACCTGAGCGGAGTCTTCAATGCAGTACTGCGGTTTAAATACCGTGTCCCGCGACTTCCTTGAACCGAGTTCGCCCCCTGGTGCGCCTAGTCCAGCCTTGTCTTCTCAAGTGTGGGAGTCTAAATGCTCAACTCTAAGTCCCATCACCCCTCGTCGCTGGCTGCACTCCTCAAGGTTGGAAGGAGCTGCAAGTCCGACACTCGGCGTGTTGTTAGTCTGTGGAACTCCCTGCCACAGGAGGTGGTGATGGCCTCTGGCCTGGATGCCGTTAAAAGGGGATGGGACAGATTCCTGGAGGAAACGTCCATCACAGGTTACAAACCATGATGGAGATGTGCCATCTCCAGGCTTAAAACCAGGGTCCTTCAAGGGCCAGATGCAGGGGACTGGTATCAGGAGACGGATATTTAGTCTCGCGCGCTCCCAGAGGCATCTGGTGGGGCCACTGTGAGATACAGGAAGCTGGACTAGATGGGCCTTTGGCCGGATCCAGCAGGGCTCTTCTTATGTTCTTAATCGCTGAACAGCTACAAATTGTGGCAACGACTCCCCGGGATCTCAGACAGGCCTCTTGCCCTGGTCTGCCTGAAAGTCAGAAACCAAAGCTGCCACACTCTACATAGAAAACAGGCTGCTTTTTGCTGAGCCATGAGCCTTCTATGAACAGAGCGGCTGGATCCCTATCCTTCCAGATATTTATTCATTTATTTTTATATTTGTATCCATCCAGGCTACCCAGAGGTCCCAAATAATAGATCTTGAACTCTCCTTCAGCTGCACAAACCTCCCACCCTCCCTTGCTTGTAACGTCAGCTCTTTCCTTCCTTCCTTCCTTCCTTCCTTCCTTCCTTCCTTCCTTCCTTCCTTCCCTTTCCTTCCTCCCTCCCTCCTACTGACTTAAAACACTATTTCACCTTTCTCCGTTGCTCTAGTGCAGTGGTGGCGAACCTTCAGCACGCCAGATGTTTCAGACCACAACTCCCAGAATTCCAAGGCTAGGCGGCCAATGGCAAAGGATTGTGGGAGTTGTGGTCCAAAACATCTGGGGTGCCAAAGGTTCGCCACCACTGCTCTAGTGCTTTTAAAATGCATCCATGTCACTCTTAACTATTTGAAGTTATTCTTGGGACACTTTTACATTTTACGTTGACATCCACGGAAGAAACAGGTGCCCTCTGCAGGTGAGAGGAGAGTCTCTGGGATGTGGGCAGAGAACCTGCCCCGCACGACCCTGCTCAAGGAAGTACTCCTGTTTTAGCACTTTCATGCGGTCTTCTCCAGTCAAGTCAGACAGCACGGAATCCATGTGTTTACCCGGTGCATTTTTACCTCCAAGGGAAGGTGGGGCGTCAGCTAGCTTGTCGGAGGAAATCCCTTTGAAGACAGCGTACTTATCGACGGCGGGTGGCACCTGCACCCCGGACAGTGGGATCAGCATTGAAGGAGCGCTAAGTGAAACAAGAAGAAGAGACCTCGTCAAACATCTCATCCTTGCCAAGGTGTCAAGCGCGGATATGACCTAATGGGGACCTCAAGTTTGTCAGGACTAATTCTGCACCCATTTCTTGAGAGCATGCTTATGACAAGATCCTCTAGGGCTGTTTCAGGTCCACCCTGGGGCCGAGAAGAATGAAGTAATATAAACGTTCAAATTCACTACCTGCTCCGGCTTTGGGGAGGAATCATCTTGCTTGATCCAGGCACCTCTCCTTGGAAATCTGTAAAGGTGTCGTCGAGGCCACCTGATTTAGAAGCATCTTGAAAATCTTGGAACTCGTCGTCATCTGGTTTGGCTGCCTAGATGACACAAAACCCTTTGGTTATTATTTCTAGCCCAGCTGGAATTGTCTCATTCACGTATTTTATTTTATTTTATTTTATTTTACTGGCTGCCCTTCTGAGAAAGCTGACAACAGTAAAAGGAGATGCTCAATACATATCAGAGCAGCCAAACATTACTGTTTGAATTATGAGATGGACTTATTACAAAGAGATTCCTCTTAAAAGTTTTGGTAAAGAAAAAGAAGTGTACAGAAGTGTGACGTATTGTACCATGTGTCTATGAGACAGAACATTGTATTTTCTCCACCTAGCAAGGTTGAGCTCTGCTAAAGATGCATTGAGATACACTTCGGTCCAGCTGCCAGTTTATGGTGTGGCACATCTAGCACTAACCTGGCTCGCAGGGTAGGAGGAGAGGAAGCCACCGGGATGAGCCTGCGTCGCCGCTCCGCCCACTGGTCCAGCCATGCTGAGCCCCACGACCGGTGGCCCCATGGGGAGGGGCATGGAAACGGGTGTCATCAGAGGCTGTTGGCTGACTGGGGTCGGAATCGCCATCGGAAGCCCACTTAACGTCGGCACGGGGGCTGAAGAAAACTGATTTAAACCATCGGGGCTCATGGCTGGGACTCCCCTCTGCATGTGGGGGGGGGAATTAAAAAAGCAACACACGATGACACAAGACGCACCGGGAGACAGGAGAATGCGAGCACAGTTCTACAGATTGTCCCTGATCCTTTCATCTGCAGTTAGAGGCTGGGAGCCCTACAGTTTTAACAGCCTCCTGTGATCTATAGAGAAATCCCATCATAGAATCATAGAGTTGGAAGAGACCTCGAGGGCCGTGTGCTCCAACCCCTTGCCATGCAGGAACCCCCCGTCACAGAACTCCCGAAAGATGGCCATCCAGCCCCTGCTTAAAAACCTCCCAAGAAGGAGACTCCACCACCCTCCTTTGTGGAAGCATCTTCCAGTTCTAACTGTCAGGAAGTTCTTCCGAATGTTCAAATGGAACCTCTTTTCCTGCAGTTTGAAACCATTGGCCCGAGTCCTAATCTCTGAAGCCAAGCGGAACAAACCTGTTAGAAGCTGGGAGCCCTACATTTTTAAAAGCCTCCTGTGGTCCATAGAGAAATCCCACCAACCTGGAGGGGTTACAGCAAGCCTAATTCAAAACAGTGGGTTGACATGCAAGGAGCACCAAACGGCTTCTTGTCGTCACAAATTAAGGAACATAACACCCGATACTGGACAAATTCAGTTCTTTACTTGATGGAAAAATCCTAAAAGGACTTTTCTTACTGTTGCGAAGACACAACAAAACACAACATAGATATGCAATAATCATTGTGGTTGCAATCCTATACCCCCTTAACCACCTGCAAAAGGCTCCACAGTACGACCCGTGTATTTGCAGGTTTAGAATCAGTCATTTCAGTTATCCGCAGCCTGAAAATATTAAAAATATTAAAAGAAAAAACCCTAAAAATACCTATTTTCATTATATATTTTCCAGGACTGGCCACTAGAGGACACCAGACCATTGCACAAGTATAGGACCTACTTCCCTCTAGTGGAAGGCTCTGGTAAAACATGATGAAAATAATTTTTTTTTCTTGATTTTTTTCCTTTTACCATGATATGTTTAGTGTTCACAATTATCTACGTTTTTCAGCAACTGGAGGAGGCACTTTGAACTATTATTCCTCCACAAACAGAAGGGTCATCCTGTGCTATAATGCAAATAATATTTGCACAAGAGCATTGTCTTAGTCAAGAATAGCTGCAGATGAAGTCAGGCATTAGAAAATACAGAGTCGCACTGCAGGTAATTAACAATATTTTGTCCTTTGCGGAGACCAAAAATCAGATTCCAATGTGGGTGTCCTGGGTTATGAATTCAGACACACAACGGCCACAAACTACAAAAGGGCTGTCCCTCGCCATTTGTTCTCAGTCCTACCTGAGTTAACGCAATCATCGCCAGAACCGTATAGAGTTCTTCTTTCGTCAACTTCCCAGGAGTTGTGCGGTTTGCTAAGGCCCATATTTGACCAAGAGTCTCTCTGGGAAGCCCAGAAGACATCAGGATGGGATACAGTTTGCCGGTGTCTATCCCAGTCCGCGTCATAGTGGTATCTAAAATTTTCTTGTACAGATCTATAGAGGAGGGAAGAGCTGGTCAAAAACTCATGGAACGCAACTTATTTCTGGCTGCTGCTTTTTGTCTGAAACGGAAGTTAGGTCGGTACAAATCTGAATTAGGCACAGCGACCCTTTGGGTCCAGAGTAACCAAAACATGCACAGAGTTCCACAGGGGAACAAACCTTTCTGATCAACTCAGCTTTTGAAGAGGCAGTGTCTGGTTTTCCTCATCCCCAACAGCTGGACGGATTTTAAAATTTCGTTATCACCAAATTGGTATTTCACACTGTGCCACCCCCTGTGCTTACCAGGTTCTTCAACCCGTGTTAAAGACCTCTGGGTCTTAAGAAAGAAAAGTACCCAGAAACAGATGTGTTGCCCACGTTCCCATCAAGCATGCCAACGCCAGCTAATTCTGTCATGAGCTTTATTATTACCTGGAACTAGGTTATCGTTGTAAATCCAAGGAGGCATCAATGGCTGGATAGGATCCTGTGACGGAAACACTCCAACACCTAAGATAAATCCACAAAAAGAACGGCTGACAGGTAGGAAACATCTGCGGTCAACTAATTCATCCGGAACGTTCCTGTTATCTTAGAGCAGATTATGTTATGCAAGAAAGAAATTAGTTTTCCGCAAGTAGTTTGGTAAAGCAGACATGCTTTTGGTTTAAAAGGGAGGGGGGATACCAGTAACCAAGGGCCAAGATTCAGTTTCCCCTAACACAATGGTTCTCAACCTGGGGGTCGGGACCCCTTTGGGGGGTTGAATGACCATTTCACAGGGGGCTTGTGGCCTCTTCCAAGCAAGGCAAGGGGTCATCACAACATGAGGAACTGTATATTAAAGGGTTGCGGCATTAGGAAGTTTGAAAGCCACTGCCCTAACGAATCAGAATCATCTACTCTCGTCCACCACGTCCCATGGATTCTGCTACTGCCCTCTGCACTTTGCTCTCAAAGAAGAGCCTCTATGATGGTCAGACAGACAAATTTGTAAAATAATAAAACTGAATCAGCCATCCCTTATGTTACCAAAGTGAGGATGGTAAGTTCTATGGCCTCCCTGATGTTCTAACCTTTCTACCTTAGGAAGTAATGCCGCTAAAAGGATTTTTTCCCTATAAGAAAAATCTGACACTCATGTCCTCAGACCCATCAGATACTTCACGACAACCATTTCTGTCGTTCTAGCGTGTTTGCCTTCTGCAGACACAACATCACAACGACTTGCGTGAAACTGCACGTGTACCCCATCGATAGCCATTTTACTAAAAACCCAACAGAGCTCTCTGGAAACAAACACAACCATCTAAAGTAAAATCATTCCAGTGGAAATCTCGGCCAGGCAGGTAGCTTATAGAAGGTGAAATACAAGCACGGCACTCTAAACCAGTGGTTCTCAACCGGTGGGTCCCCAGAGGTTCCTGGACTGCGACTCCCAGAAGCCTTCATCACTAGCTGAGCTGGTCAGGATTTCTGGGAGTCGCAGTCCAGGAACATCTGGGGAACCCACAGGCTGAGAACCAGTGCTCTAAATCCTTGGAGAGCTCTAAGAGCATCCAGTAACCACACATTGCAGTAATGAATTCTAACAATTAATTATGCATCATGTGGCAAGGGACTTTCTTTTGCTACATTTAATCTATACACATCACTTTTTCATCAAGGCAGTGGCTGAGTCTTTGGTGAATTAAACCACCATTCCCACCCCACGGAGTCCATGGCAGCCGAGGGGGGGGGGGGTGGATATTACAAGGAATGCATGCAAGATCGAAACAACATTTTACTGAAATCAAGCTGAATATTATTCAGTGTTAGCTTTTTAACTGTGCTGGGGTTACGAAGAGGAGGGGGATCTCTAAAAAACCGGAACGAGATCTTGCTGAGGTCACACGCAAGTTAAGGGGGCGCGCACTTGTTATACAAGCAGGGACACAGAGCAAAATCAACCCGTGTCCACATCAAGAGGTTAGAATGCCGAAGCGGTATCGGAGCGTAGGCACGTATGCAAAGACATAGATCTGCTCACCGCGCTCTTCGACTGACAGGTTTTGTTCTGAAGCCTTGTTAGCCTCGGGAGCAGGGCTGCCGCTTGGGAGCCCCACGCCAGACTCCCGGGGACTGGCTACTAACCCGGGGTCAGGGCCGGTGGCGTCCGAGGCCACAGGACAGAGCTGAGCGCCAGGCTTTTTAATTTGGGGCTGAGTCTGCCCAAATTCGCTCCCCCCGCCGGGGGGGAAGGGCTTCTCTTCCGAGCATGGGCCTGAATAAATGAAAAGGAGGCATTGTATTTATTTATTATTTACTCTATTGGTATACTGCCCATCTGGCCTGAAGGTTACTGTTCCCATTCTGGCTCTACCTGACTCGTCCACCTTTTTTTAACCAGCTAGCTAAACAACCGTCTCCCCGTGTTTACTTGGAAACTATGTTCCACGGTGTGTAATCCTTGTTCTGTTGTGTTCAAGACGATAGCCTCAATCTCGCTGCCCAATTTAAAATCTCTTGCCCCGAGGGACTATGTCAGATGTGACACTGTTCGACTACCCTATTCCATCAGTCCTAGCGAGCCGAGTCAATGGTGAAGAGCCACCGGGGCTGCAGCCTGACACCGCCTGAAAGCGGCACAACACCCCCCAGGATGAGATGGAATGAATTCAGCCCAAAGTTGGTTCTCTCTGGCAGAACCGATGTGTTTTGACTCCCCCGGTGAAGAAATGGCATGTTACCTGTTCTCTGAGTGTTTTGGGAAGTTGGAGAAGCAGAGAGACAAGGGACGAGCCCCGCGGCACCGTGAAGGGCGGAGGACCCAGGAATCTGGACGGGAGGGCGGGCCTGGGTCACGGCCTTCTCCGAAAGCCACGGCCCAGTCTGGGAGGAGGGAGGACAAGTCTGGGAAGAGGCCGGAGGCACCAAGGCCTGGGGTTCGACAGGACCCTGTATAAAGTCACTAAACTCCTCGTCGTCCTCGAGAAAGGCAGGGATGTGGGAGACAGATACAGAAGGATGGGATGGTACGGGATGATCTGCAAAATGGAATGAAGACACACAGAGACACACACACACACACACAACACAGACGCACACGTACGCAAGAGACAAAACAGGTGTCAATGGAGGGAAACGGGCCCCTTGCTTCAAATAAAAAGAAAGAAAGAAAGAAAGAAAGAAAGAGAGAGAGAGAGAGAGAGAGAGAGAGAGAGAGAGAGAGAGAGAGAGCTAGGAGAGCTGAAACAGATTGGTTGTTATGTCGCTCCCTTTGGGGTGGAGAACCTTTGGCACTCCGGACGTTTTGGACCACAACTCCCAGAATTCCAAGCCTGTGCCACCAATGACAAAGGACTGTGGGAGTTGTGGGCCAAAACATCTGGAGCGCCAAAGGTTTGCCACCCTAGTAAATTATCACGTTGGGTGGAGGTTTCCTACACAAGACGTTCCTTTGCTTATTTCTGCTTCTAATCTGCTATATAGGAGAGGATTTTTCAGGTTTTGCGGGGCAGCAGAAGGAAACCTGTCCTGACTCTGGGCCATTTGTTATTTGCTGTTGTTCAGTCGTTCAGTCGTGTCCGACTCTTCATGACCCCATGGACCAGAGCTCGCCAGGCCTTCCTATCTTCCGCTGCCTCCCGGAGTTTGGTCCAATCCATGTTGGTTGCATTGATGACACTGTCCAACCATCTCAATTTCTGTTGTCCTCTTTTCCTTTTGCCTTCAATCTTTCCCAACATCAGGGACTTTTCCAAGGAGTCCTCTTCTCATGAGGTGGCCAAAGGACTGGAGCCTCAGCTTCAAAATCTGTCCTTCCAAAATCTGGGCGCTCAAGTGAAGGAAACAGGTCTGTCTGATTGATACATTGCTAAAATGTTTTATTACTCCGAAGCTGCATCTGTTAGAGAGGTTTACATTTCCAGTTCCCTGATGTAAGTACAATACCTGCAGGTTTAGGGTGTGATGTAGGGGTGGGGTGAAGCTTGGCATCTCGGGAAAACCCATCCAAGTTCCCTTTGATGGCTTCCAGGGCATCGTCTCTGCTTTTCTCACCCATCTGAAACAGATATGATTTACAATCAGAGAGAATTGGCAACCTTGATGGAAGACCAAGCAGGATCAAAAAGAGTTGGTCCCTTTCAACCCTCTTCTTTTGAACCAAAGACATCCAACACACGCCCTACGATGTTTTTGTCGAAGCTTCATATGCAGGAAAGATTTTATATTCAGCGCTTACATTTTAAGGTAGCTTTTTTTGGTCTTCCAGCTGGGTCAACTTTCAGCCACTAACATTCCCTAAGCAGGAGGCCCCGAACACGCCCTTCAAAACCGTACCTTCGGTTTGACGCTGCTCAAGAGACGCAGCTTTTGCTTCTGCTCTTCGAACTGGCGCCTTTTCCTTTCCTCTTCCAAAAACTTTTGCTGGTGTTCAAAGCGTTTCCTGAAAACAGGATAATGATCATGCTGATCATGAGGGGGGGAAAAACACCAACTCTTCTTCCTGACCCGCTGCATCTTTCCCCAATGCCCATAAACCAAGTGTGACACCTGGAAAGCTAAACCATATCTGAAGCCGTACTGACTCGCCCGGGCCAGCTGTATTCTGAAGCTGCAAAATCTACTTTACTTCCCACCCCCTCCTGGGAAGAACAACGGTAGCTCCATTGGCTCTCCAGTGGTACAATTTTTTTTCTGGAGGAGGGAGTATGTTCATCACCATGAGAAAGCTTTTCCAACATGTGACCCTTCTCCCATTCCGCACAGGCCCATCAGACCTGTCAAGTGTCGCATTTTAGGCGGGACTTTCACAGATCAATCACTCTTTCCCGCCGTCTTCGCAAAAAATTATTTCTCCCTGAAATGTCCCGCATTTCCGGCTGCGGGCAGCTGAGCTGCCGATGCTGCTGGGCTGCATTGCGGCCGGCCTCCAGGGGGCTCGCCCGAGAGCCCTTCTCCCTGCACAACCCCTAACCCCACAAGCAGTCCGGATTGGTATACTGTATATATATATATCCCCTAGAAAGCCAAGACACCTGGATCAGAGTGAGCATTTTGAGGCCATCGCAAGGGATTCTGGGATTCTGTATGCAAATGAGGCTCCACCCCCAAGGCCCGACTACCCACGCTCCCGCCTCCCTGGAGCTCCCAGTCCCGGCCAGCCATGGGGAACACTTGACAGCTATGCCTCTTCTGCTTATATACCGCCCCATACCACTTTAAGTAGTCTCTGGGCAGTTTACAATTTTTAATTACAGTGTGCAGGCTACACATTGCCCCCCCCCCAGCAAGCTGGGTACTCGGAAGGATGGAAGGCTGAGTGAACCTTGAGCCTGCTACCTGGGATTGAACCCCAAAGGGTGAGAAAAGCTATTTGGGGGGGGGTTAGTACATATCCACCCCAAATCCCCCTGTAGTTTTCAGAAAAGGAGGCTTTTGAGGGAAGTGTGGTCCTCTTCCCCTAAGCATCACTTACTGCTGCTCTTCCACAAATTGCTTCTGCATGTCCGGGGTGTAGGGAGGAGCGGCCGGGCGCATTCCAAGGAAGGGTGCCTGTCCCATGTAGGGCATCCCAGCAGCCTGCATATGACCCAGAGGCAGGCTGCCCTGTGGAGAAAATGAGGATCGCGGTAGTTTTATGTTTTAAGAAAGAAAGAAAGAAACATAAAAGAGGCATATAATCAGGAGAAACCCCTCACTTTGGAATCGACAGATCTTTATTTCAACCTTATCTGTGGGGTTAGTCTTTTAATAAAGCTACAGAACATGAAAAACAGACTGACCAAGAGCAAGATTTTAAAAATTGCAGGCAACTTAGTGTTAGTTGGCTTGGTTAGTGAGTTACCTGCTGCCCGTCTGACCAATGGTTACTCTGTGCGGTTCACAGACCATTAATATCAAAAACACATGGGGCATAACCAATTGCGTTAAATTAAATCAACACATTAAACTGAATATCAAGCATTTTTTAAAAAAATTAAATGCAATAATTGGATAAAAGGCTGATACTCTCAAGAATCTTATTTATTTCAAGACTAATCTCAGTTGTATTCTAAGATCATCTTTCTCCAAGCCAACGCCCTGCAGATGAGTTAGACCACAAGACATCGTGCTGGTAGTTACGCCGGCCAGAGATTATGGGGCATGAAATTCAACACACACCTAGAATATGCTGGGAAGTCTGCATTATTGCCTCTGGCAAAAGGATCTCAGATTCATTCTCCCTAAGAGCACTGGAAGCTTGCCCCCTAACACCTGTGACACTAGGGCTGGTGACAGAGAGGTTGTACCTATAGGTCATTTTTGAGAGACAGCTCCAAATAATGTTTTCCCCAAAAAGGCTTTGATGAAAATCGGAAGCGAATAAGAGTGTTCAAAATGATCAGTTCCAGAATCTTAGGCTGGAAGTCCCGTAAATGCCCCTTGCTTGGGTGTGTCCCCCCCCGCCCCCCGAGCTAAACAGTTTCACAGGGACGTGACCCAATTTGTAGTCCCAAACCTGCATGGTCATTGTTCCAGGAGGCATCGGGGCGCCATAATTCATTCCCATCATCCCCTGCATGTTGGGCTGCATGACGGACATCACAGAGTAGCCTTGTTGCTGCATGGGGATCATACCTGCACCAACCAACATATTACAAAGACCGCTTAGGATTGTTTTTGGTTACAGTTCTATTCAAAAATTATATGCCTCCCACCCATGTATAGGTATTCTGGAGCATTGCAACAAACGGAAGGGGTTAATGAATGCTCTCAGCCAAGTGTCAGCAACCCATGGTAACTACATGTTGCTATCAGAGATCCCCCCCCCAAACACACATATACCATTACTCTTTCCCACTGTCTCTCCCCCTTTCCAACAAATATTGATGTCCTGTCAGCCTCAGGCATAGACAACAGGTTTCATCAGTAAACCATGATCAAAACTGAACAAGTATTTCATCAAACCAGGTTTTAGGTCAGACAGGCTTGGCTAATAGCAACCCTGAGTATTCCTTATGAAAAATTAACACAAATGGAGAAAGGACCTCTAAGTAAACTGTCCTTATTCTATTACAGTGATGGTGAACCTTTTAGCGACCGAGTGCCTAAACTGCAATTCAAAACCCACTAATTTTTTTCGCAAAGTGCCAATACAGCCATTTAACCTGAACACAAGTGGCTGTGAAGGGGCGATGTCAGGTGCCCACAGAAAGGGCTCCGAGGGCCGCCTTTGGCACCCGTGCCGTAGGTTCGCCAACATTCTATTATATTTACATATTACCTGCACTACGGACTTCTCACTAAATAAATCTGGGTGCTCTTGCATTAAGAGAGCAAGTATAGGAGTCATAAGGCTTTCGGGTAATTCTGGTAGAGGTCCCAGTAACCTACACTTTTAGCTGAACCCTGTTGGCACAGGGTGACAATTTTTAAGAAACCAGAAAGTTATTCTTGCAACTCCAAGTCTCACGCGCATGTTTTCACTCCAGTGCATCACACTTAAGATTCCTCCACCAACATCACTTTAATGTCACAAACGCAGGAGCAGGCGATACCTTTACTAGATTGCTAAAAATAAATAAATAAACAAGCAGTGAGCTTCCATGATTCAAGTCCACTTCCTAAGGCCATACACCAATATTTTGTGAATACTGGGGAAATATCCATGAAATATCAATGCGCAGCCTGAGGAATTGAGCAGAAGCTCCCAATTTGATTGATCTTTTGGTGGTCTAATAAAGGCATTGCCTGCTCTTGCGTTTGTCCAATTTTAATGACCACGTGGGCTTTTACTATTTTTTCTGAACTTTAATGGTAGATTCTCTTTATAGTTCTTACATACCCTGAGAGCCGAGACCAGGAAACATGAAGCTGAAACAAAAGAGAAAATGTGGAAATCATGAGTTTACAATATGAGAGGTGCAGGAGATACCTCTGACTAAGCGTTGCCTCGACTGAGGGGGGCTTCTTTCAAACCCCTAAGACAACCAGGTAGTGTAACAGTTTCTCTAAAACCAGGTTGCCTACAAATCTGTCCTTTTAGATTCAAAGAAATGTCATCACACACACCACATGAAGAAACTCTAGGAAATGTTACTTGTTTGGACTGCAAAGTCAGCTGTAGGCCAAAAAAAAGCAATTATTTCCGTGGCCTGGTCATGAGCCGCAAAAGCCTATGCCAAGTTATTAAAACATCTGAACTAGAAGGTAAACGTATGCATAGTACTCTAAACATTGAATTCCGTAAAATGAGAACCAATGGGGCTGTACCACACTAACTTTTTAAAAATAAAAACTCAATATTCTTTTATTTTTTTTTGCCAGTAAATGATGAAAAGAGGCCCTGTA
>JAHTLZ010000038.1:8146414-8183090 GCA_023846285.1 Phrynocephalus versicolor | reverse complement strand
GGGGGGGGGGGGAGAACAAAACCCAGAGGTGAAGCAAGAGTCTGCTTCCTACAGAGTGGCATTAACAGAATCTAGTTCAACATATGTTTCAGAGGGAGAGTTTCAGGCACTAAAGACTCCTACTCCAGTCATTAAGATATCAAAATGCTCCCCTTTTTATTAGACTGCGTTTTTTGTCATACATTCTGAAACACATCAACAGGGCCACCTCTTTCAACACAATTTCAAATGCTTTCCTTGCAAACAATTCCAATAGGATAGCTGCTTGCTAGAATTTACTGCCCTTGACTTCAAGAGAGCTGGAAATAAAGAAATACCCCACTATGATTTTTTTTACATGTGAGACTAAGGTATTCTTATTGTTGTTTTTTTACAGGTAGTAAATGAGTAAGAATATCAAGGAATTCTCAAGGCCGCTGAATCATTGCCAAAGCTTGCAGCCCGCACAGCATGGAGGCGTTTAGGGTAGAATATGTTTGTAGTGTTGTGATTCATATCTAATAGGGGAGGGCAGTGAAACTAACGTTAGCGCTTGAGTTCTCGGAAATGGGACATGACTTTTATTTTTATTTATTTTATTTTAGAGCATTTTTACCCCACCTTTCTCCTTGGAAAAAGACCCAGGGCGGCATACAGTAATGAGGGATAATACACAGTCCAGTACAATTAAAACACGTTCAGGTGCTTAGAACAGGAAACTGAGGGACATCTTACAGCAGGTATGTCCAAACTTCAGCCCTGCTGATGTTCTGGACCACAACTCCCAGAATTCTAAGCTTAGATTGCCAATGGCAAAGGACTATGGGAAATGTGGTCCAAAACACGAAGTTTGGACATGCCTGTCTTACAGCATTAATAGACAACATTATATTAACGCTGTGGTTCTCAACCTGTGGTTCCCCAGATGTTCCTGGAACTGCAACTCCAAGAAGTCTTCATCACTGGCGAGGCTGGCCAGGATTTCTGGGAGTTGCAGTCCAGGAACATCTGGGGACCCAACGGTTGAGAACCACTGCATATAAAGCTACACGAAAACGTGTGCAGTTAAAGAGAGAGTAAAATTCCATGTAAAAGTTTTCCCACTCCTGGAATCAAAGAATAGATTTTTTTTAAAAGAGAGAGAACTTTGGAAGAAATCTTGAAGTAGTACAAGCCACTTGCAAAGTTGAATCTACAGTAATTTCAAAACTGCATTGCTGCTTGACAACTCCTGTGTGGAAATTACACGCACATCAGCACTGAACTGTGTGTGTCATTCTCAGACCCATTGGCTTTGAAGAGGAGGTAGGAGACACAACTCGAGCCAAAGCAGAACAGCATGGCGAAACCAAGCTGGTTCCCATTTCATGAGACAAGGAAACAAGGGCCCATTCATTAAACATGCATAGCTTTCTAGAAAGAGAGTAACTTATTTATAAGCCTCAGTTGAGGAGGAGAGGGAACCACTCTCAATAATTAGAGCCAACGTTAAAGCACAAAATGACGACCTAAAAACAAATATTTTCGCTGATGCCTACGTAAGGCACATTGTGTAGGGTCAAGAATTGATCCCCTTTAGTGAAAACTGTATCAGAGTTTGAAAATCAATGGGTCAACAAAGTGGGGTAACAAGAAGAGTATGTTCTTCACCAGGTATTCAAATACTTTTTTAAAAAAAAAATAGCTTTTGTCTATAGAGCCAGGAGTCCTTGCACAACACCTGGGACTGACACACAGCGTGACATGACCCCTCTAATCTTGATGCATTACAGAGAGGGCGACATTTTATCACAATTATCTCTCTTATTTCAACAAAGAAAAATAATGCCATGTGAAGAGCCACAAGAAACCAGGATTTCAAGAAATTTTAAGCGGGAGCAAAACGAAAACAGATGTCCCAGTTGCTTTAGGCATAAGCAAGCACAGAAATAGCAATCCCCAAATAGAATTGTTCTCTGCAAACATACATTTCATGTGGCCTCATTCCATTGTACATATTTTAAAAGGGCCACCTGCAGAGCAGATAAGATGACATCTCTCAAAGGTATGAATAAATACTGAATAAAGAAAATAAACATATACCTTGTTATTCTTTTGGGGGGAAGAAATCTTTACCGTAAAAGGGTAAAAAACCCTTGTCTCTTACTTCTTCAGGAGAAAAACTTACCTAAAAAGCCTTACTTATTGGGGGGGGGTAATTATTCTGCAGGGGAAAAACCTTACCTATGTAGGGGAAAACCTTAAGTATTGGAGGGAAAGAAGGAAGCTTTACTCATTTAAGAGGAGAGAAAACCTTGATTTATTGGGAAGGTTTACTTATTCATGGGGGAGAAATCTCTTACCTAATTGGGGGGGGGGGGAGCCTTAACTGATAAGAAACCCTTCTTTATGGGGGGGCACTTACCAGGTTAGGGACAGGGGAACCTTATCTAATTTTTTTTGGGGGGGAGCTTAATTGTTTAGGGCAGAGCCTTCATTATATAGGGTGGGGAAAACCTTTACCTATTCAGGCAAAAAACACCTTGCTTATTTAGGGGTGAAAAAAAAACACCTCCCCTGATGTATTGGGGGGGGGGGCAGCCTTACCTACTCATGGAATGCTAATATTAATACTAAGACAGTGGCACAATAATAACAATAACAATAACAATAGTCTGTGAAGATTCTCCGTCATCCAGGTGAGTTTATCTGAACAGCGAAACCTTTCTATCTCTCAAAAAAGAAGTCCAGTAGCCATGACTCAACTTCCAAATAATAATAATAATAATAATAATAATAATAATAATAATAATAATAATAATAATAATAATAGATAGATAGATAGATAGATAATAAAAGGGAGAGGTTTCCCCTGACTTCCCGACGCCACCCCTGAGGCCAGGGGAAGCCTTTCTTTCTCTCCCCAAAATCCCCCTCAGGATGTGGGGTTCCCCCTCCCCACACATACACACACATCCACGCACCCCCAATAACCGTCCTCGGGGCTGCCCTCCTCCTCTTCCTCCTCCTCCTCCTTATTTACCTGGCGGGCCCGGGGCTGCCTGCGGGGGCGGCGTTGGCGTTGGCGGGGACCCTCCCTCCTCCTCCTCCTCCTCCTCCTCCTGGTCCTGGTCCTCCTCCTGTGGAGGCCCCCGAGGCCGCCGCCATCATCCCGGGAGGGGGACCCGGCGGAGAAGAAGAAGAAGAAGAAGAAGAGGCGGCAGCCGAGGAGGAGGAGGAGGAGGGGGGCGGGAGGCCCGGAGGCCGCAGCGCCATCTTGGGTGCCCGCCTCCTACCTCGGAGGCGGCCAGAAGAGGAGGCCCCGCCCGCCCTCCTCTCCTCCCTCACGGCCTCCTCCCTCACGCCCGCCCGTCACGGACAAGGCCAACCCCGCCCCCCCCCCAACGCCCGCCCGACACCCGCGGCCTGAGGGGAGGCGACGACGAGGGTCTGGACGACCGCCGCCGCCGCCTCCTTTCTCCTCACAAATTCACCGCCTCCCCCATTATAACAACAAAAAAAGGGGGGGGGAGTCGGTGTATGCGAGTGAGAGAGAGAGAGAGAGAGAGAGAGAGAGAGAGAGAGAGAGGGAGAGAGGGGACCACGGGCCCCATCATCCTTTGCTTTCAGCCAGGCTGGTTGGGGAGTTGATGTCATCCTTTTCCCCCAATACACAATCCTATGTACACGCAGGCACGCATAACAGACAAACCTTTCTATCTACAGTATCTAGAATTAGATATCATTAGCTATAGATATACTACACTACACTTGGATCTTAGCCAAAGAGAACTGATATACTGTATATATGTGTGTGTGTGTGTGTGTGTGTGTGTGTGTGTGTGTATATATATAGATATATAGATATATGGATATACAGTAAATATACATATACACATATGCATATAAATAAAATAAATTATATATATATATATATAGTTTGTATTCATCTGCAGAGCTACAGAATATTACTTTTTACAACTGCAGTTGCTGGAATACAGATAGTTTTATGACCCCTCGTGTCTATGGTTCTCTCTCTCTCTCTAGATCTGTAACCATCTGTATTCCCCTGTAGATCTGTCTATAGGTGAAGAGTAGGTTTCCTATTAGGCATTTATATTTTTCACAGTTTGGTCTTGATAGCTGATGGATAAACATGTGGATATAGCATCTACAGCCACTGAGCACTGTGGATTAGTGGTTCGAGTGCAGAACTAGCACAGTACCGTACTCTGGAATTCCAGATTCTAGTCCTCATTGAACTACAGTACGTATCATGATGACCAGTAACTAGGTCTCAGTTATTCTGCTGTGATTCCAGATAGGGAAATGTACATATGCATAGGGAGGTGATCCAAAGAGAGATTCTTGTAAGCTTGTAGCGTATTATACTGTATGTATGTATGAATGGATGGATGGATGGATGGATGGATGGATGGATGGATGGATGGATGGATGCAAAGACCTATGGGAACTTTAGTCCAAGAACACTTGGGTAATATTGCTGTATGCTAACAGGTACTAACACGGTATATAGCCTGACACCAAGCACCTATTATTGTGTTGAGCCATCGGAGAAAAGGTGTCAGCAGAAGCGTCGACAGCTGAAGACAGCCCAGGATCCAGACTTCTTCCACCAGTTTCAGTCACCCACCATTTCTGCACTCCACGCTTAGTTCAGGAAGAATCCCTTTTAATATCAAGGAAGGAAGACAAGATGCTTCAGCCACGACCCTTTTACAACGCAAACCTATCCAAATGTCACACGTCAGAGGAGAGGGCCTCCCAACACAACTGTTGCAAACCGGGTCTGGTTTAGAATGGCTGCCGTCGCAATTAAAATCCCAGTCAGAGGAGGCAAAAGAAGAGCCCATTTGTCCATCAGCTTCTGGAGCTCGGCCAATTCAGCAGCCCTACCGATACTGCAAAAACGTTCATTCCGACTGTGCATTCAAGGTGGCAGAATCAAAACTTTCTGGAACAACCTGTCCCTTGTTATTGTTATTTTTTGTGTCCTTCTTCACTTTTTTCTTCCCCGTTAGCCTATTAAAAATAACAAGAAACAAGCGCAAGGTTAGAAAAAAACTTGTAATGCCTTCAGTTTTTCTGACCCTGAAAAGCCAATTCCGAGGAACTAATTCTTCCAACATAATGTAGACTCTTCAGGGCACTGGTTTTCAGCCGCCCACCTATTATTTTCTATTTCAATTGACTTGACTCTCGATTCAGAAACTACAGTAGGACCCCAGTATCCACTGGGGATTGGTTCCAGGCCTTCCCGTGGATAATGGAAACCGTGGATAAGAGAGAACACCAAAATCCCCCAAAAACTGCTGTTTTGTGACAGTAGCTTGCTTTATGGCTGCGGTTTTGCAACAGTAGCTTGCTTTACAGCTTCTGTTTGTGGCAGTAGCTTGCTTTACAGATGCAGAATTTTTCTCTTACTTTTTCCGCTTGGCCAGCCTCCGTAAGTACTGAGGGGAGGTCGCGATGTGTTCCCTTTCCAGCGGCTTCTTCACCAGCTTCTTCTTCTGCTTGCTGGAAAAACAACACAGGGAGAGGGCAGAGGGTCAAACGCATTTCAATTGGGCAGGGACGCCATAACCAACCCCTTAAGCAAAGGGCCGGGCTACCTGAACACAAGCCTACAGCACAGGGAAGGAGAGGCAAGCTGCTTAGTTCGCTTGGTTCTCATCTGCCCTTCCCTGCTGGGTAGTCATGGCAGTGTGCTGCGATTCCTGGAACGGGCACGCGTTGTTCCTGGTTGAGTTTCCAAACTGGCACGGCGAAAAGAGGGCCAAAAGCAAAACTAGTCTCCCTGCGTTCTCCCCCTTGCAGACTGCAAGGTGTCAAGTCAGAACCAACTGATAGTGACTCAAATAGGGCTTTCAAGAGACAACAGACATTCAAGGAGTGTTGAACAGCGCGATTCCCCCACTGAGCTTCCACTGGCTGAGCGGGCATTCGAACCCTGTTCTCCAGAGGCATGTCCAAACTTCGTCCCTCCTGATGTTTTGGACCACAACTCCCAGAATTCTAAGCTTAGACTGCCAATGACAAAGGACTGCGGGAGTTGTGGTCCAAAACATCTGGAGGGCTGAAGTCTGGACATGCCTGTCTTAGAACCTTAGTCCATTACTTGTTCTGGGGAAGACATCCCAGGAGTGGAACCCAAAAGGGCTTCGGTCGTTTCCGAATCTCTCCAAACACCTCCAATCAGCATCTCTCTTCCATGTCTCAGAAGCCCCACGGGTGGCGCCACGCTGGCAGGACACCTCATGGCACAGCTGTAGGCTGTGATGCTCCCCAACCCCACTCAGCCGGGGAGGGGGCGGCATCGCGGTTTCAGACCACACCGTGCAGTTTCTACGGAATCTCCAAGGACCGGCTGCTGCGCCCTCAGCCCTTCCAAACAGCAGGCTGTGTTTTTGAGCAGTACAATGAATTTACAAACCCTGCTTGGCCCCCTTCCAACCTGGCGTTGCCCCCCCCAACCCCACCCGCCGCCATCTGTCTCGGTCAAGCACGGCCTTACCTTTGCAGCTTGCGAAAATGTTTTATGTAGTCCGGCACGGGACACCCGGCACGTTCGATAACGCTGGCGATGCTAGAAGAACACAAGGGGGCGGGAAGAGAAGGAGAGGAAGAGGGGAAGACGTGAGACCCAGGAGTTCTCCGTTAGCTTTGGAAAGATCGATGCAAAGGATCCAAGGATCCTTTCCTGGCAGTAACCCATCCATGCGCTTGCGAAGGCCTGAATTAAAGACAGATAGTTGGGAAAAGGCCAGGACCCTAATCTCAAGCATGCCGCCTTCACACAGACAAAAGAAAATATTATTTCACCCAGCGTGTTGTTAGTCTGTGGAACTCCCTGCCACAGGAAGTGGTGATGGCCTCTGGCCTGGATGCCTTCAAAAGGGGATGGGACAGATTCCTGGAGGAGAAGTCCATCACAGGTTACAAACCATGATGGAGATCTGTTATCTCCAGGCTTAAAACCGGGGTCCTTCAAGGGCCAGAGGCAGGGGAGTGGTATCAGGAGACAGAGATCTAGTCTCATGCACTCCCAGATGCATCTGGTGGGGCCATTGTGAGATACAGGAAGCTGGACTAGATGGGCCTTTGGCCTGATCCAGCAGGGCTCTTCTTATGTTCTTATATCTTTTACTATGCTTCTAACCATTGGCTCCCAAACAAAAGTTGTGAACCAACAGCAACTGAAAACAGGCTTTCAACCAACAGGTAAGAAAAAAACAATACCTTCGCAATAACGGCTTGTCATCCTCTGTGAAGAAAGTAATTGCTTTTCCAGTGCGTCCAGCTCTCCCTGTGCGACCTGTTAAAAAGGATAGTAAAAACAAACAGACACACACACTCCACTATCTATCAGTCTGTTATAAACAACGGACAGAATCCTGTTCCTGATAGACATGTGTGGGCATTAAATGACACCCCTCCCCACACAGGAAGCTGCTAACTAATGAGGTAGCTGTCCTGTTAGAAGCGGCACAAACACTACAACAGATGTATGCCTAGTAATGCAATGGGTCCCTCGCTAATTAGTGACAATCTGGGATGGTGAGTTATACAAAGTACCTACACCAGACGTAATTACTGACAGGATTTGGGGCAGTATTATAAAACAGTTTAAGCAACAACAAACAGTAAAGATAATTCCTGAACATAACAAGCCTTCCTTAACTCAAAATGTCAGTCAGTATCCATGGGAAGTCAAGGGCTGTGGATGATTAAACTGTTAGGAACCCAGGCTGGGCCAAGTTTAGTTTTAGAAAGTTGTTGTGAGTTCTTCGGGCTGTTCAGCCGTGTTTTGGAAGTTTTTCTTCCTGATGTTTCGCCAGATTCTGTAGCTGGCATGCGTGCATGGCATCCACCCGTGGCTCTGAAAACCTGCCAGCCGAATGAAGATCCTACACCTCTCCCTTGAAATGGGCTCCAGACCTCAAACGAGGAAAGCTGAGCTCCCAACAGCCCTAACCCTGAGCCGGGCCGGGACCCCAAAGCGTCATCTGTGCCAGCCGTGACCTTCCCCATCAGGCTCCCTCGAGTAACCGGCCCAAATAACGAAACGGCATGTTAGAAACTCACCTATCCGGTGGATGTATTCCACGGCGCTCGCTGGGAAATCAAAATTGATCACCATGTTCACTCCCTTGAAGTCGATTCCTCTAGCCAGCAAAGCCGTGCAGATCAGAACCCAGATTTTCCCGGCTCTGAAATTGTGGACTACGCTGTCTCTCTAGGAGAAGAAAAGAAATAAGTACAGTAGGACTCAGGTATCCACTGGGGATTTGGTTCCAGGCCTTCCCATGGATAATGAAAGCCGCGGATAAGAGAGAACACCTGCCCACCCACCTCCAAACTGCTGTTGCCTGACAGTAGCTTGCTTTACGGCTGCTGTTTGTGACAATAGCTTGCTTTACAGCTGCTGGGATTCTGTCCCAGGGAGCAGGCTCAAGGTTCACTCAGCCTTCCATCCTTCTGAGGATAGTAAAATGAGTAGCCTGCTTGCTGGGGAGGCAATTGTAAACCGCCCAGCCAGTGTTTTAGGCACGATCAGGTGGTGTAGAAGCAGAAGACTTTGCTTTGAGGGTCATGCCAAGAATGAAAGCTGGCACACCTTCTACCTGCGACATGTGCGCCCTGCCACGGCAGCCTGAGTCAGCGACACCTTCTCGAGGCTGTCAGGAGTTGGGTTTGGACCTCCCGTTGTCACGAGGACAAGGAACAGGGCCATGGGAACAAGGGTGCCCCTAGAACCGGCTGCCTTCACCTGCCTGATCATCCCACCACTGGTCTCTCTCATTATGGGCTGCCTGTAGAACAGTGGTTCTCAACCTGTGGGTCCCCAGATGTTCCTGGACTGCAATTCCCAGAAGCCTCCACCACTCGCTGCGCTGGAAGGGGTTTCTGGGAGTTGCAGTTCCAGGAACATCTGGGGACCCACCGGATGAGAAACACTGCTGTAGAAGAATCGCCGAGTGCGGATCAGGAAGGAGCTGGTCTATTTTGCACAGGCCCAGTGGGGCAGGAGAGGCGCCCAGGCAGGAAGTGCTCCGGAGAGCGGCCTCCTGGACTCAGCCCCCTACCTGCTGCTGGGTCCTGTCTGCGTGAATGACATCCACGTTGATGCCTTCGTAAATCAGCTCATGGAAGAGCTCCTTCGCCCGCTCAATGGACTGTACGAACACCAAGACAGGAGGGGTGAAGCCCTGCAATGGGGAGAAAGAGGAAAACCAAGGGAGGGAGGAGCAAATTAAAAAAACAAAATAAAAGGTTGGGTAAGAATGATGAATACATGGGGCATAAACTGGATTGTGCAGGACAATCATCAGTGAATATAACCAGATTTGTCCTCAGGCTGGGTTGCAGCTGTCTAAATACAGTGCAAAAAGCTCGTTTCCCCCCATCTCATTCTGTATCATTCTGGGTTAAGAAGCAGATGGGAGTCTCCAAATCAGCTACCTTCTTCACCAGATCTCTCATGGCTAGCAGCTTTCCCGTTTCTGATCCGACAAACAACAGCTCTTGGGCCACCGTCTCAGCTGCAGCATTCCTAGAAGCAAAAAAATCAGATAAAACCATCAGTGTCGACTGCTTCAAAAATATGATCTAGATAATACTACCCCCAGGAGATACACTTCTTGCTTAGATAAATTATGTTATTTTCTTCAGTCAAAGGACACTTGCAGGGAATTCAAAACACAGGGTATTCTTTCATCGTCTTCTCTTGTTTCCTCACCCACTCTTTCTTCACATATATATTCAGATATATGACAAAGCAAAGCAAAGTGTTCTGCTTATATACCACCCCATACCACTTCAAGCAGTCTATGGGTGGTTTACAGTTTTTAGTTACAGTAATGCAGGCTACACATTGCCCCCTGTCCTCAGAAGTTGGGTACTCATTTTACCGACCTCGGAAGGATGGAAGGCTGAGTCAACCATGAGCTTGCTACCAGGGACTGAACCCCAGGTCGTGAGCACAGTTTTAGCTGCACTGCAGCTGCTTAACCACTGCACCACGAGTTATTTATTTATTTATAAACCGCCAGCCGCTCTATTTGGCGTTGCTTGTTCACTTGTCATTGTCTCACTGTTTGGTTTTTCTTTGCGCCGCTGTGAACCTCCCAGTTCACAACATGGCCTTGCTGCCAGAGGGGCCGTATATAAATCCAATCAATCCAATCAGTCCATCAGTCATTGCATGAAAGCAAGGCACAGATTTGTCAGATGTCCCACTTGCCAGAAAGTTCTGCCCCCCCCCGGGCTCACCTTGCTCCGATGGAGATAGAGATGATGTTGTCAAGGTTCAGTTTGCACCACTGCTCCACGTCGTGCGCAAAGGTTGCGCTGAACATTGCTCTCCTGACCAGGTGGGAGGTGCACGCCAGGAAGACGGTGGCTAACTGGTCTCGGAACCCCGTCTTCCCATCTTCAAATAACTTGTCCGACTCATCCACCACCAGCCACTCCACCCTAAAGCAGAATCCAACAGCGCAACGATGGCGTATTTATCTCTTAGGTGTTTAAAAATATTTTTATTGACTTTTTTTCCCCTTTAAAAAGAACCCAAGGCAGTTTACGTCTGTAGAAGGCAACATTCAAAAGCGAGAAAACAGTAAGTCCAAGACCACTCGGGTACTGCTTTCACAGAGACCGATCACATTTAGAGCTGAAGTTTTCTCCAAAGAGATAACGTCATCAAAACAATCGTCCACGACAGGTTTAGTTCGTGGTTGGTGTTCCGTGCACAGAGGAATTTGAATCTGGTTCTAGTCTGACTCTAACCCTGTTGTGTATCACACAGACACGCACACACTTTCCCCTGGAGGCACTGGGTTAGTGGGTACACAAGGCAGAGAGCTTTCCCTGTAACAGCAGCTCAACAGCGGAACTCCCTGCCACAAGAAGTCATCGTGGCTCTATCCTTGTTCGTCTGCAGAAACCAATGTGGTTGAAGCCGCGCTGATCTACGGTTCAACCGGAATTTTTTTTTTAACTTACCTGGTCAAATCTATTGCCGGAGGATCTTGTTTTAGCAGATAAATAAGTCTGTTTGGAGTTGTCACCAGAATATCTACAGAGAAAAAGCAAACTCAAGTTAAAGCCCGGCAGAGGGCTATGCAGATGGTGAATCTCACATGAAACAGATATTACCAAATTTCTGGGCGGATTTTGGTCCGAACTTCTTTGCAGCCTCAGCAGCCTTGTGGATCATGTGTATTCTGAAGCCCGTGCCCTCTGACAACTTCACCAGTTCTCTGTGTGTCTAGAACGACAAGATTGTGCAAACGTGCATTTCAACACAAGTGTCGGCTGCAAGTTTCTAGTCCTGTTGAGGGCTGTGCGTTTCCAGCCTGCAAAAGAACTGATACCACTCCCCTGCATCTGGTCCTTGAAATATCCTGGTTTTAAGCCTGGAGGTGACACTTCTCCATCCTGGTTTGTCACCTGTGATGGAGTTTTCCTCCAGGAATCCGTCGAATCCCCTTTTGAAGGCACCCAGGCCAGATGCCATCACCACCTCCTTTGGCAGGGAGTTCCACAGACTAACAACACACTGGGTAAAAAAACATTTTCTTTTGTCTGTTCTTACTCTCCCAGCCCTCAATTTGAGTGGATGTCCCTGAGTTCTGGTATTTTGTGAGAGGGAGAAGAGTGTCCCTCTATCCACTTGACTAATGGCCTGCATTATTTTGTACGTCTCAATCATATCCCCTCTCGGAAGCATTTTTTTCCAGACTAAAGAGCCCCAAATGTTTTAGCTTTTCCTCATAAGGGTCCCCCAGCCCAGTAATCATTTTAGCTGCTCTCTTCTGCACTTTTTCCAGTTCCACTATGCCTTTTCTGAGATGCGGTGACCAGAACGTGGATAAATGCCATCGGGAAGTCCAACTTAGGGTGCCCTGATGCCAGAGAACATAGGCATACACCCTGGCATTTTCCAGATCAGAGACAGAACTGTCGGAACAGCAGACCTCCCTGTCTCTGAGTTAGCAAGTCAGTGTTGTTCCACGTGCGCCACCATCACGTTTATCCAAATACAGACATTTATGCACCTGGCTTTCGTTTAGGAAGATCAGAATCGGGTCTCTGGGTCTTGAAAGCGAATGCAAAAGGACGTTGAAAGGAGCATACCTGACTCGCGAGCTCCCGCGTGGGGGATATTATAAGAGCTCTGAAACCCTTGTTCATGGGCTGTTTCAGTTGCGTTAAAATCGGGATGCTAAAGGCCAGCGTCTTTCCCGAGCCGGTGGGAGCACAAGCCAGAAGCTCGCGGCCCTGTGGGTGTGGGAGAAGAACAGAGGAAGTAGACAGAAACAGACGCAACAGTTAGACAACTTGCACCGCATTCAAAAGTGAACATATAAACTGAACCAAACAGCATACATGGCAGGAACAAGAGACAGGCATACCTCCATCTCCGATCGCTGTGTATTTGTAACATACATATACGTAAAGCGCTTCTAGCCCTACCACAGGGCTGCAGTGGTATTCTCTCCTGGTCACCCCATTAGGGGAAATAAAACAGTGGTTTGCCCCACAGCGAGTCAGTGGCTATGCAGGGATCTGATCTCAAAGCCCGGGAGGCCTCAATTCATTCCTTCTTCTACCAAACTTCATAGGGTGTGGCTAATGGAATGCCACAACTAGCAGGGACGTGGGAGCGGCACACACTTTGAAGCTGGTCTGTGCCTGTATCAGACATGGTGCTGTTTGCCACAATGTCTGTACATTAGCTCTACTGCTGGAGGCAATCCACTGGTGGGGGGGTGTACTCCAGTAGGACCACAGTATCTATAGGAGATAGGTTCTAAGCCCCCTGCCGCTGATGCTGGAAATTGCAGGTACAGTGAACCTTATATATTTCTACAGTAAACCCCATCTATCGCAGGGGTTAGGGACCCGACCCAAAATAATTGAAAATCCACAATATGCGGATGCTGGGTCAAGTCGGGATTGGGGGGCTCTTGTACTTACCCCAGGCCTGGGGCTGCCTCAAATGGGCCTGCAAGGGGCTTTCCAGTCCCCCAGAGCTCCCCAAAATGCTTTCTAGTGATCTGGAGGTCAGTTTTGGTTTACCGGAACTCACTCCTGACGGGCCTGAGAAGACCTTTCCTCCTTATCCCAGGGGGCCTTTTTCATATACTAAGGACCCGCGATATACCTGGAGCGCAGTATATGAACCGCAAACAGGCAGGGGACAACTGTACCATAGTCTCTGGTTCCCTCTACTGGCAATTGCCGGCAATACATCTTGGAAACATGTATTTATGAGGATTTTTATTCAATATTTTCAAGCAGCAATTAGGTGAACCCAGAGCTACTGGTTCTACAGCAATAGCTATCTGATCGTATTACCTATATACCCTTCTTGTAAACATTCCATATACAAATGGTTAATCACAGAGGAAGCAGATACTCAGGAAAGCCTTAAAATCTTTCCAGGCAAGATCTTCTTTAAAGCTGTACCTCCAGGCTTATCCACCATACTTAAAGGAATGAAGAAATCTCTTCACTTGTAGCTCAGCACAAACGGCTCAAAGGCACCTCATTTCAGATTTTATCTCAAAGATGGGGGTGGGTGGGTGGGACTAGTCAAAACATACGTGAAGCATGACAGGAATCGCTTGCATCTGAATTGGCGTCGGAGTGTGGAATCCAGCAGCTTTAATGTTCTGCATGATCTTTGGGTGGATTTTGTATTCTTCCCCAAGTTGCTCAAATGTTGCAACAGGTTCAGGGAGATCAGTCCCATGGATATAAATCTTGTGCATGTTTCTGAAATGATTTATCTGCAAAACCGAAAGACACACATGCTATTCTACAGGGGAGGGGAGGGCTAACTTATGAAAACAAATGTTACCTCTGTTTATTATGAGATTTCTGAAATGCAGCTCTCCTGCCCTGAAATGTATCGTGTAATTAACATATCCAGTTAATCACACTTTAGAAACCTAGTGGGACTTGATACAGCACAGTGTATCAAGTGAAAAACGCATACATTTCTTCTACATCAACTACTTTTTAGAGCAGTGGTTCTCAACCTGTGGGTCCTCATATGTTCCTGGACTGCAACTCCCAGAAGTCTTTATCACTAGCTGAGCTGGCCAGGATTTCTGGGAGTTGCAGTCCAGGAACATGTGGGGACCCACAGGTTGAGAACCACTGTTAAATTAAACATTGTTTGATGTATTCTTGAAGGCTTTCACGGCCGGGATCTGATAGTTGTTGTGAGTTTTTCAGGCTGTTTGGCCATGTTCTGGAAGTTTTTCTTCCTGACGTCTCGCCAGACCCTGTGGCTGGCATCTTCAGAGGACAACAAGCTCAGAGAACAAGAAACACAGAGGAAAAACTACTAGTTCCCTGAGCACCTTGCCTTCTGAAGATGCCGGCCACAGAGTCTGCCAAAATGTCAAGAAGAAAAACTTCCAGAACACGGCCAAACATCCCGAAAAACCTACAACTGTTTACATATACTGAAAGATTTCTCAGGTAATTAGGCGGTTTTCTCTCACTCTCTAGATACAACCATGAAACCTTGACCGTCCCCTCAACAGCACTCTCAGAACATCTACAGGACAACTTACTGAGATGAAACATTTATTGTGATCTCAGTCTTGTCAATGGCTGCAGGTTTTTCACCAGCACACAGAAGTCATATGTCAGATACAACAATACAGCCAGTTGTGAGTTACTTTTTCTGATTATGACAGGCCAACATCATATTTTCCCACATAAAGCAATGATAAGTAATTTTGTTACTTTTTAGATTCACAATTATTATTTACCTTCTACTTCTAAAATATTGTTTTGTTGGGCAATTAATACCGTAACAGGTAACCATTCAAGGAAATAATGAACATCCAACTCTGGTAAAAAAAGAAATGTGGTTTAATTTGAGAAGGGAGGCAGAATTCTAAGCTCTGATCTTACTTTGAACAGCAATATTAAATCAGCCCATCCTGATTTCTACTCACTTTTCATTTCAAGAGATACCAAAATATTTACAGGCAACACACCAAAAAGGGTCTGGAAGTTGAGCCATGGCAACTGGACTTCTTTTCTTGAGAGACTGGAACATTTCGCTACTCACCCAAACAGCTTCATCAGTAAAACATTTCAATCTCTCAAGAAAAGAAGTCCAGTTGCCATGACTCAACTTCCAGATAAACTCACCTGGATGACTGAGAATCTTCACAAGACACACGGAAAAGAGATAATTCACCTTTTGCTGCCTAGCTTGCTTCAGTTTTTCTGCCGCTGGCTCTTTCTCAATTTTCTTTTTCAGAAGGTTTGGCTTCATTTTTGAAGAGGATGTCCACAATATGCCATCAGGTTCAGCGCTAAGAAATATGGGAGCCGTCTCTGTAAACAGAAAGAATACGTCTTGCTAAACCAGGAACAAGAAGGTAGTAAATAATTCTGTATAAATTGGCCAAAAACTGTCTGTAAGTCTTTTTATTCCCATCATCTCTTAAACTTTCCCACTCCCTCAACCTCAAATGAACCCCCTTTCTTCCTCTTGGCTTCCATGCCAAGATACCTAAATACAACAACCAATGAATATTTGGTATGAAAAGTATATTACATTACATATTCTATTGTATACCTCATTTTGCTGCTATATGCCTGAAGAAGTGGACGTGTCCACGAAATGTTACATTAAAATATGAAAGTTAGTCTTTAAGGTGCCACATGTTTTATTTGTCTTTTTAACAAAATTTTCTTTGATTTTTGCCTTGAATTCTTGCAGAGACTAACACAACTACCTTCTCCAAAACTTCTATTATAACTTTAAAACATTCTATGGACTTGATGGGCCTGTGTTTTTATGTATGGGTCAATTTCTAATATTTTATTTATTTATTTGACTTTTATACCGCCCATCTAGCCCTAGGGCTACTCTGGGCGGTATACAACATGGGATCACATAATAAGCTAACAAAGGAATAGATATATTAAAAAAAACCAAAATACCAGGAGCATAATAAAACAAAATATACATAAATCCACAGCAGTAAACTATAATTAGCCTAACACCCCCCCCCCCCCCCCCCCCCCCCACCCCACTGGGGGGGGGGAGAGAGAGATAAGCAGCAAAAAGAATAGTGTCTTACTGGATGTTTGAGAAATAAGGAAAGGCCATTCTATACAACCAGGCCTTCCATAGTTTTTAAAAAAAATTGAAGCAAGGGTGCCAGCCGAATTATAGGGGATAGATGGTTCCATAACTGGGGAGCAACCACCGAGAAGACCCTACTCCTTGTTACAACTTTCCGGGCCTCCCTCAGGGCTATGACTCCCAGGTGTCCTGCCTGGCTAGCACGGGAGATCCTGGCAGTTCTTCTTGGGAGGAGTCGCTCTGTCAGATACTGGCAGATATTGGACTGAGATGCAAACAGACGCCCAAGGTTATCATTTCAGAACTGGTATGATGCAGCTCTGTGGAGCTATCACTGCAATGGTTAAAGCCTACGAAATGTCTTGAAAAGAAGCTACCACCTACAGTACCTTACAGTAATCAGAACAAATTAATTCTAACAGCCCAGTACTGAGGAGCTAAAATGCATTCAGTAACTCTTGTTCACTACTTGAAGGGGAAATGAAACAAACATATTGTTTTAGAAAAAGCTCCCGAACTGTGCCCCGTACTAACCTTGATCCTTCTTCTTTTTTTTCCTGCCTTCAGTACTTTGTGCAGCTCCTCTCCTCTTCTTAGCAGTCCCTGTCCTCTTCCTTCCTGTAGATTTCGTTGTCTCATCCTCAAGGCACGATTCAAGCGGCTCTTGTGTTTCCACGCCATCTCCAACGGGTTTCGTTTCCCCTTTCACCGTCTCAGGACCGGTTGCCTTTTTGTTAGCGAAAAAGTCAAGTCCTCCCAGAATTTCTGAGGTGTCGACTTCTTTGTCCTTCGTTCGGACCACCTGCAATTAAAAGATTCACATCATTGTTCTTCGGTCCAGTGCACTAAATGAAGGCAGTCCTTAGCTGCATTTTCAACCCATCTGTTGTTTCTTTCGAGAGGGATGAGATGAGAAAAACATGGAACAACCCCATGGATTCAATCACGGTCTTCCTATCAGTTTCCCCTCACAGCAACATTGCAGAGATGTTGCATTATTTTTAAAAAATGTACACTGTTAAAAAATACAAATAAAGTCTATGAATGTGCATGTATACATTCACAAAGAGGGAGCCATCGCTTGCTCGTGGCACAGTGGCTCAACTGCAGCACGGCAGTCAAGACTCTTAGATGATAGAAAAAATATGTTTTATTAGGTTGAATAGGTCTGTCTACAGGTGTTCGTATGTACCGTATATACTCGAGTATAAGTTGACCCGAGTATAAGCCGGGGGGCCCTAATTTAAACCCCCAAAACTGGGAAAATTTATTGACTCAAGTATAAGCCTAGGTTGGGAAATGCAGCAGGGCCTGGCAACTCCTCCTTTGTGAGTTGGGTGTGTGTGTGATGTTTAAAATGACTTTTAGCCACCGAGGCAAGTGCTTGAGTTGGTGGCTAAAAGTCATTTTAAACGTTGTTTTAAAATGATCTTTTAAAAAGTCATTTTAAACATAGGGGGGTCAGGAGAAGCGGCACACAACGTTTAAAATAACTTTTAGCCACTGACCCAAACTTGCCTCAGTGGCTAAAAGTATTGACCCGCATATAAGCCGAGGACCCCTTTTTTCAGCACAAAATTAGGGCTGAAAAACTAGGCTTATACTCAAGTATATATAGTATATTTAATGGATTTGTTAAAATGGAGTCCAGTATATAACGATTGTTGCTTTTGTTGTATTTGTCTGTTATTTTCACACAATGTGACTTTTAGATGGATTAACATGCATGATTGATTACATTAACTGATTTCATAAGAACACCAGTGTTTTCCATGTCAGTTTCCACCCCTTATAATGGATTTTTTTTCTTTTTGTGTGCTCTTTGTAGCTTTGATATTACCTTTTAATGTTCTAAGATGCCTGTTCTTAACATGAATATGTCTTAAATGTTCTGGGCTGTATATTGTCCCTTATTATTGTATACCACCTTGGGTCCTTCCCCAAGCAGAAAGGTGGGGTAAAAATATTCAAAATAAATAAAATAAACAAATATTGTTTGTTTTGTTCTAATGCAATCGTGTAAAACTGCCCAGCACGGCCGTGTTGCTAGATGAGCAGTACAGTGGACCCTCGGATAACAAAGGACCCAAGGCGGCTTATATTTATTTATTTTAGAGTATTTTTGCCCCGCCTTTCTCCTTGGATAAAGGACCCAAGGCGGCTTATATTTATTTATTTTAGAGTATTTTTGCCCCGCCTTTCTCCTTGGATAAAAGACCCAAGGCGGCTTACAGGAATGAGGGATAATATACAGTCCAGTACAATTAAGGCATGTTCAAGATGTGAAGTTGAAACTCCGTTGTGCCTCTAATAGATGTAACACTGTATATAGCTATTTTTAAGCAAAAATCAAAGACCATGAGGAGACCAGGCAGGCCCTTCCAACCCCTGGCTGGGACCCTTGGGGCGCTATAACCGCTAGGCTCTACTGCCCTCGCCCTCCCCGAAGCCTTGCCGCCGCCCCCCTCCTTCTCCACCTTGAACCGCTCCGCGTCCCTCCGGAAACGCTTCACGTCAAACGTGGCGCCGGCGCCCAGCCTCCGAAAGAGCTCGTGGGCATCCATGCCGGCTTCGTCCGCTTCTTCTTCTTCCGCTTTTCCTGTCAGGCCCTGCGCGCCACGTCCGGCCCAGACAGGAAGTGCTTCTCGCGTCGCCTAGCAACAGGGAGGACTGGGAAAGATGGCGGCGCCGGAAGAGCGGGAACCAAAGAGGCGACGGGCTAGAGCGTCGCGCACCGACCGGCGAGTTGTGGGGGGGACGGGACGGGACGCCCGCCTTATTTTAAGTCAAAAAAAGAGGTAAAAGGAATGAGGCGAAGCGTCTGTGTCCGCCTCAGTCCGTCCGGCAAGTCACATTTTCTCATTTATTTATTTCAGGCAAAAATCAAAAGAAAAACAAAACAAAAGACACAAAACATTTGGCCCCTTAAAGACCACCTTTCATATTTTAATGTAATGTAGTCTTTAACATGTTTGTGTTTTGTTTTGATTTGATTTTTGCCTGAAATTCTTGAAAAGACTAACACTCTGAAACTTCATTTATTTATATTTATTTTTATATTTATATACCGCTGGATTTTCCTGAACCGGAACTCATGATGGGGTTGAAGTACAACCCGCTGTGTTTCATCATCTCTGCTCGTTTGTGTTCCCACCCATGCATTTTTTGGAACATTTGGGAAATCTGTATCTGTGGTTTCTTTTTTAAGTTCCCCAGCCTGCCCCTCAGGACATTAGGACTATGATAGTATCCACAGGAGGTGGACCCGCTCATCCAGACAGTTCTTTCTACGTCTGCTGCTCTAAAACGATGAGGATTTTCTTAAATCCTTCATTATCTCAGTGGAACTGGAGAACTGTGTGAAGGGAATAACCCCTCCTAGATAACTGCTTAAAAACAGCTGCAACCTTCTCTGCCCTCCCCTTTAACTTTCCCAGCCTGGAGGCGAAGCAAGGCAGAACGACTCCCAGTGTTACCTCCGTGCAAAAGCCCATTTCCCTTGAGAAAATAACTCAAGTCGCGTTTCCAAAACAATCCACCCTACTTCTGAGCACAACAGAACATAAGAGAAGCATCCAAGGTGCTCCATAATCCAGCCTCTTAACTTAAAAGGCGATTTTATTCGGCAGGGCAATATACACAAAACAGCGTGGGTATGCTGAAATTTAAAAATATATACACATATAAACAAAGGGTGGTTTTTACAATTATATACTGGTGTCTATTGTAGGCACACATGTGTTTGTTCACACAATCCTTGTCTGAGGAGAAGAAGGAATTCTCATCGTGGCACTGATGTTTATGGATGAGATAACAGTGCAGGCAAGGTTAGAAAATGACCGCCCAGGTATCACAGGCCTAGAAACAAAACAAAACAAAACAAAATGTTTTATACTAAAATACTGTTTACATACTGGTTTTTTAAAGCCCGACAAAGAGTGAACATGCTGCCTAAGTGGGGTGTGGATGTTACTGTAGTGGACCACTGGGAAGGAAGAACATAACCTTGGGGATGTGGGTGGATTTGTGTTTATGCGCCACAAGTGCTGAAATTTCACCACTTTCCCTTCCTGAGGTTTTGTAAACAGGAAGTCCTCTATATTCAGAAAATCAGTTCCAAGTCCCCGCTGATGCCAAAAAACGTGGATAATGGTGAACCCTATAGTGAAAAGTATGGGTAATACACTATACAGTGTTACCTTGTATAAAGGAATTAATTCGTTCCAAATGAAATTATGTTAAGCAAATTTTCCTTTATACAAATTCCCATAGGAATGCATTGAAAACAGAGTGATCCCATTTTTATGTTGTACGGATTTTCCCCATAGGCTATTATGTTAAGCAAATTTCCCCTATCTCCAAAAAATTTTATGTTGTACAAATTTTCTGTTATACAAGCTGTCTGTTATACAAGGGTCCACTGTATATATGAACACAGAAACAGTCTCTGTCTCCTCCTAGTGGCCATTTCTGGTAATAACACCATGCAAACACATATTTCTGGATGTATTTGTTGTTAATTTTTAATATTTTCAGCTGCAGATAAATGAAACTGTGGATATCAACCCTGCAGATATTGGGTGTGTGTGTGTGTGTCCCTACTGTATTTGTACAAGACCCCAAGGTTCCTGATTCCTTTATCTGGTACTCATTTGGACTACATACCGCAAGTGAGTGATATTCACACCTTGAACTCAGGAAATAATCCGAACCGGGACTGTGTTTTATAAGTCAAAGAGAGGGAGGGGGAGACATCGCAGCTCCATTGGGACATCACCCACGCTGTTTTCCCAGCCATTCTGCTATGAAACAGAAACTCACCTGGCAGATCATAAGGAGGCTGGACTGTCCTCCTCCTCCGTCAGTTACAGTAAACTCAGGATGGACCCAACAGTGTTGGCTATGTTCTGTCACGCCTTCTTCCAGCAGCGCCCGGAGTCTCTCCTCCGTCATCTCCTTGAGGAAGAAAAAGGAATGCAACTTTTGCAGGGTTTCTGCCTGTCCAGTTATTCATTAATGAGACACGAACGCATTTGCCGAGTCTCTGAATTATGTTCAAACAAGAACAATAAAATAGATACAAAATAATAATCAACATAATAATAAGAATATTTTTAACCTCGCCTTTCTCCTTGGAAAGGACCCAAGTGGGGCTTACAACATTGAAAGACAATATATAAAGTTGGGGATGAGTAAATAACAGTTGTTAGCACATGGAAGACAATACTTAAAGTTAAGAACTATGAGACCGTGGTGAGTGCTGCAACACGGGAGGCATTTATGTAAGAGAAATCTGGACAACCACCTTGCCGATCTCCTTCGATTTGTAATCCTGCCCAGAGCAGGGGGAGTTGTATGATTCTGTGAAGAGTCAATCTTACATCATCAATTTTGTAAACCGCCCTGAGTGGCTTTCGGGCCTTGTCGAGCGGTATATAAATCAACAAAGTAAGTAAGTAAATAAAAGCCTTACCTGAGTTACGATGCACAGTCCACACAGGCATGTCACAAATTGGCTTGTTACAGTGAGATTGTTCCTAGGAAAAAGCATTGCACCCATTAAAACGAGAGCAGGTCTAACCCCAGAAGTGTTGCGTCTAAGGATAGGCACTTTGCTTTGGAACCAGTAGGTTAGAAAACGAACCACGTGAGCCCGGGTGGTCCTCGGAGCCGGCTGATACACGCAGATGCAATTGCTTTACCTTTCTGTCTCAGGCAGGGTTAAAATCCAACAAGGAAGTGTGTGCAACTGGCCAATGAGAGAGGGAGGCGGGATGATGCCTGTCCCTCCACAGCTCCTGATTGGCCAACATCACAGATCTAGCACAGATGACGTCCCAGGGTGCTTCCTTGTTGGATTTTAACCCTGCACGAGACAGAGAAAGGTAAAGCAACTGGATCTGCATGTATCAGCCGGTTCCGTGGGCCACCTGGGCCCATCCCGAGTTGCATCATGTTACAGTGGCTGGAATGATGACCTAGAACACGGAGGTCTGGGGTTCAAATTCTGCCTCCCTTGGCCCTGAAACTCATATCTGGCCTGGAGTTTCTGAGCTTGCCTTTCCTGGCAAGCGCTCAAGAGGATGAAGGAGCCAGGAAGAGAACCACATAATGTACTATTTCCAGATCATTGGGGGCGGGGGGGGGAGTGAGCCACATGACACCATAATAACAGGAGACCAAGTGGGTGGGATGAAGGCAGGAGAGACAACGGCAGACCAATCTGGACCCAGAAAGGATTTGGCTGCGAACTAGGAAATGTAGCTCCTGAAGGATATATATATATAAAGCATAAGCCTTAAGACCAGAAACCAAGAATCAAGGTATTACTGGACTTTTTAGAAGGAACAAGTGATTCAGTCCACATTCATGCAGGCAGCGTCGCTTTGTAGCATCTTTTTCAATGGCAGGAGAGAAGGCAGAAAGGTTTATTGGTCCATTATCTTTGGGTGAGGGCCCCCGATTCCCTTGCAAGTAGAAAACAAGCTCCGTCAAGAACCACTCTTTCTGAGAGGCGCATTTCCTTTCTGCTTTACTTTGGGGCATCCCGGTGGCATCCTAAGCTCGTAAGACCGCGACAGGCATCCCAACAACGCCGCCGCCCGCCTCACCTCCGACAAACAGGGCAGATAATCCGTCCCTCTTCGTCCAAGGCGTCAAGCATCGCGTTGAGGTACTCCTCGTCAAACTGCAGGCTCCGTTCGTATTCCTCTCGGGCCAGCTGTTCTGCAAGGCAGTCGGCCAGGACGCCTTGTGAGCGACAGCATCCAAAACCCCGTTAACCAAAATCCACCCGCCGCAAGGCCCCCGGGAAGCCACCTACCTCGCAGCATCAGCTCCTGCTGAATCTCCTCCCATACAGCCAGTTCGGCATCTTCTGGACCCTAAGAAGAATAGCAGCAACTGAGTTTTTCTCCTTTTGAATGCCGGGGGTGGGGAGAGGAGGGAGAAGGGAGGCATATTTGAGACCAGAAGGAGAACAGGTTCTGTACATTCTTAGCTGACTCCCTGCCATCTCCTGGAAAAGGCAACAGGCCAATATCTAGAGCAGGGCTTCTCAAATTTGGGTCCCCAGGTATTCTTGGACAGCAACAGCCAAAAGCTTTGACCACTAGCTGTGCTGGCCTGGATTTTTCAGAGTTGCAGCCCAGGGACACCTGGGGGCACACTTTTGGGAACCATGGTCTTTGAGCTGAGAAAATTTATTTTTTAAGGTCTGGTGAAGAGCAATGCAACTGTCTAAAACAGGGGTTCCCACCCTTGGGGTCCCCAGGTCTTCTTGGACTACAACTCCCAGAAGACTTTGCCACACGCTGTACTGGAAGGGATTTCTGGGAGTCGGAGTCCATGAACATCCAGGGACCCGAGGTGTAAGAGGATCTCGAGGCATAGCACTTCCTTACACAATCTAGGCATGTCCAAACTTCAGCCCTCCTGATGTTTTGGACCACAACTCCCAGAATTCTAAGCTTAGATTGCCATTGGAAAAGGACTGTGGGAGTTGCAGTCCAAAACATCTGGAAGGCCGCAGTTTCTAGCATCATTCCCTCGAAGTTTCGTCTTTTCCCTGACCAGACACACGGGAGAGATCTCTCCGTGGATTAAGGGCTGCCACAGGAATCCAGTTTTCGGCTCCAACCAAGAAAACAGAGCCGTCTCTGAGTAAAATCAAGGCTTCTCAGCTGCTGCCACCCTGGCCCTCTTTCTCCTGGAAATCAGGCAGTTTGGCATGTTTCGGAGGCAACCCCATCCCACCATATGTACATAAGAACATAAGAAGCGCCATTCTGGATCAGGCCAAAGGCCCATCTAGTCCAGCTTCCTGTATCTCACAGTGGCCCCACCAGATGCCTCTGGGAGCGCACAAGACTAGATCTCTATCTCCTGATACCACTCCCCTGCATCTGGCCCTTGAAGTACCCCAGTTTTAGGCATGGAGATGACACATCTCCATCATGGTTTGGAACCTGTGATGGACTTTTCCTCCAGGAATGTGTCCCATCCCCTTTTGAAGGCATCCAGGCTAGATGCCATCTCCACATCTTGTGGTAGGGAGTTCTACAGACTAACACCACGCTGGGTAAAATTAATTGCACCCTTGATTTACAGACTCCTATTTGGAAGGAATGCACGCCCACTGATGCCAATGAGACTTACCTGAGAGAGATCGTCTTGCATTTGGAGGGACGGCTGAAGAACGCTGTCTGATTTCAGGGCCCGCCACTCCACCTCCATCACCTCCTGCACCAAGGAGGGGTCCATTCCTTCTTGAACGGCATGTTCCCCCAGCTGGCGGTATCTTTCCAGCAGTCGAGCTCGGCTGCTTTTCAGTCTCTGGACGCAGCGCTAGAGAGGAGGAAAGAAAAGCATCCCATCTCTCAATTCAGAGCAGTTAATCTTCGGAACTCCCTTCCACATGAAATACCGTGTCCTGCCAGCAACAGACAGCCCACCCCAGTTAGATCACAACAAGGCCCTAAAGCCGCTAGTGGACACAAGGGGCCATTTCAAGGTTATTCCCTCCGCCCGAAACACAAAACCTCTTTGCATATTACCAGATATTACCAAACTTCCTGGGCTTTCTTAATACTTAACAAAATTAACATCATGACAATCTCGCTGTGTTCACTTTCTGCGTTGTACTGCCACATACCGTATCTCCACTCACCCCAACTGATTAAGAATCCCAAAGTATTTCTTCTTAAGGTAAGCCTCTTTCAGGGAGAAAATGGGGAGTTCATTTCTTGGAACCACATCTCCCAGAATTCCCCCAGCCAAACGTGACCTTTGGCTGGAGATTTCTGGAGACGGTGGCCCACAACAAGGTGAGTTGTAATACTGTAATATTGTTTTTTTTTTAAAAAAACTTCTGTTGATATTGATTTTAACCACAGTCTATTCTTTTTGTTTTACGTTGGCGATTAGGTTTCATTATTTACCTTAAAGTTCTGTTAAGCCGCCCACAGCGCCTGGCTTTTATGCCAGATGGTGCGGTTTATAAATAAATAAATATTATTTATTAAATAAATAGAAATAAGTTTGCATTTATTTATTAAATAAATACATTTTAAATACATTTATTTGAAAATAAATAACTTTTCCAAACAATGGTAACCCGGACACACCTCCCACGCTTTGGAGAAGTTACTCCTATGGCCCTTCTTCGCTCCCCGAGTGCAGCCTGGCCAAAAGGCGAGTTAGGGGGCTTTGTAGTCCCCCAAAAAGGAACTTCTCCAAGCGTTGATCTCCCCCCCCCCCCCCCCCGCACTCCTTCTCCTCCCCGTTTCCCACCTGCCGGAAGGTCTCCCTCCAAGGGAGAGTCGAGGCGGCTTTGTAGAGATCGCGATGCCGCTGCAAAGGACCCTCCATTCCGTTCCCGCCTGCAAGAGAAGCAACAGCGGGTAGAGGAGGAAACGACACGTGACTTCACGGCCGCGCTCCTCGCCCAAAGCACGCTGGGAAATGGAGTCCCGCAAAGAGGCCAGCCTGCGCCCGGGGCATGACGGGAAACGTCTCTCTCCTTTCCCCCCCCCCGCCCATTTTCTCCTCCTCCTCGTCCTCCTCCTCCTCCTTTTTCTGGCGGCTGGTTGTGATGCGTTGTGGGAATTGTAGTCTTTTTTTAAAGTTTCCGTTTCTTTAGGATTTATATACCGCCAGCTTGCGCGAGGCGACTCAAGGCGGTGAACACAAGATATAATCAAAAACGTGGAAACAGCAACCAAAATTTTAACAACCCCCCCAGCGCGCTTATATTTTAATTTTTTTCTAAGGGCTGAGGTAAAATTAAAATTCTTTGTAAAATTATACAAAGAAGAAACCTGTGTACGTACAAAACGCAAGATACTTTTATTGGTGACAGTAGCTTGCTTTCTGGCTGCTGTTTTACGACAGTAGCTTGCTTTGTGGCTGTTGTCTGTGACTAGCTTGCTTTAGGGATGCTGTTTTGTGACAGTAGTTTGCTGGACAGCTGCTGTTTGTGACAGTAGCTTGCTTTGCGACTGCTGAATTATTTAATTTTTTCCCTCTGCCAACCGTGGATAAATGAATCAGTGGATACAATCTGGGGAAAGTGGAAGGCAGCCGGAAAAGAGGAAGACGAATTGTGAGATGGACTGGCGTGCTAAAAGAAGCCACAAGGTTTTTTGCATGAGTTGGAGGCAGGACATTTTGGAGATCACTCCCTCATGAGGTTGCCATAAGTCAGAAGCAACTAAAAGGCAAATAATATTTAAAATGGTAGGTAGGATCCTACCACTATGGTTAGGATGAGCTCACATCGAAACCCCAAAACCGCCTCATCCCTTCCTGCTACTCCTTGGGTCACCACTTGGTGGCGCTCAGTGCATGCCCTTTCTTCCTTCCCAACAAAATCAAAAGTGTATTTTAATGCCTTGCGGAGCACCTGTCCTGAGATCCATCATTTAATTATAACAATTAGCAAGTTTGATTATCTTTAAAAATGACTTCATTTTCCTATGCAGAAAGCTGGTCTTAAAATAGGTCTCACAATTATCTAATCCCCGAGTGGCTTGTGCTAGCATAAAAGAAAAGATGCTGAATGGTTAGATGTAGGGTAGTTTATTATTATTATTTTTTTTGGGGGGGGGGAACCACTGTATATTTGTAAGTTGTTTCAGTTAATTGTTCTTTAAACAAAGTTGGGTGTTTAACTGCATTTTTAATAAAGTGGTACCTTATATAAAGGAATTGATTTGTTCCAAATGAAATTCTGTTAAGCAAATTTTCCTTTATACAAATTTCCCATAGGAATGCATTGAAAATGGAGTAATCCCTCATCGTGACCATTTTTATGTTGTACGGATTCGCCCCATAGGAGATTCTGTTAAGCAAATTTCCCCTATCTCCAGAATTTTTTATGTTGTGCAGATTTTATGTTATTCAAACCATTTGTTATAAGAGGGTCCACTGTATTAGGGTTTATATATTTGTGACCGTTTCTCCGTTTTGAAATCTACCTTGGGTCTCTGACTTTGGTAGGGTATAAAATGTCACGAATGACAAAATCAGGGAGCGCGATCTCGCTGCTGATCAAAAAGATTCCACCAGGATGCCTTTGCATCTCTCAGAATTCACCCGGATGGATTTTATGGAGTCCGTGATGGATCTTCCAGGGGTTCCCGGGATGATGTATAGATCTTTGTTACACAAATGGTGCCCACATTCTCCCTGGGACCTCACAGCGCCCATTAGTCACTGCTGTCTCAATGAAGATCAAGCGGGGGGGGGGACCTCCTATTAATGACCCTCATGGAATTCATTTGGAGTTCCTCTCTTGTGATCTGGCTTTGTTTACTGTAGAAAGTTTTTTTTTAAAGGAAAAGAGAGATTGGCCTGTTGGTGCAATAGAAGAGAGAGAGAGAGAGAGAGAGAGAGTTTCCCCAACTTGAGCTGTTCTGGAGCGCTTGGGCCCTCCCACCAATGGTTTCCAAATCAGTTTCCTCTCCCCCACACCCCATTTTTTTTTCCCACACGAAGAAGTCAAAAGGTTACCAGCGAAAGTGGGCCATCCATCAGAAAGAAGGAGACAGCAGGGGAGGGGAAGAGAGACGATGCCATTTTTCATCAGGTGGCTTGTTATTAAACGCAGCCAACATCACGATAATGCCCTTAACTCTTCCCGTCAGACAAATCAACACCTGTTTTAATTATATCGGGCTGAGGCTGACAGGTTGTAACCATTGCCACCGTGTGCCTGGCCTTTCTCCTCCACCGGTTAACAACGGCACAAATTCTCTGTCCTTTCCCAGGTGACGCTTCCCCTGTTAGACGGTTCCTCCTTCTTGGGTGATGCTGGATCCTCAAGGATCATCCTGAGTGCTTTGTAGGAACGCAAAGGTAAAATGTAAGGAAGGACTTGATCACTTTGCACAAAGTTTAGGAGAGTACTTTCTCCGGCTTTTCCAGGTTACAACGCATAGGTTTCCTAACTAGCACAGGTTTCAGGGAGGGAGACACATCAGTGGAAGGCAACACTATCCATGGTTGCTAGGAGTCATGGTGGCCAAGTATCACCTCCAGCTAGCTTCGCAGTTAAAAGCAAAGCTGTCTTAAGAAGGAGAGGAAGTCTCGTTACCCTCCAGCGTTGTTGCGCAACTTCTCAATAAAGAAAATTAGCTTGCTGTCATTTCATGACAGGCCCCCCGGATTTATTCCCCTTGGCCCTTGGGGGGGGGGGGGCAGGAAGACAAGGTTTTTGCCTCAAGCCTGCCCTTCTTAGCTGTGTTAATTTGTGAGACGCGTACACACAGAGAGTCAGACATTGTGGAACCTTTGAGACTCACAATGCAGACTGGTGTTTGTTTATCCGAAAGCACCTCCCCTTCATTTTAATGAGTCTTTCTTCCTAGTAAATCTGCTTAGCACTTTAGCCACTCAGTGCAAAGGGAAGCATGTTTACCTAGAAGTAATTCCCTCTGGCCTTCAATGGAATCGATTCCGCTCGCAAGTCGGCTTGAGACGGCAGTCATAAGACACTTACCTATACGTAAGCCCTAGTGAACACAGTGAGACTAGAACCCAGCTGAGAATTATGCGGTCAGTCTGCAGATAAACCCCATTGAATACAATGGGATGTACCTCTGACCAAACACACTCACAAGATAGGTTGGCTACAGTGCCTGGGGCAACAGAGGTCTAGTCCCGTCACATGCCTGGAGCAACAAGCGGCAAATTTTATCTATTGAAAATAAAATTGACCACCCTTTTCCTCGCTGCTCCAGGTGTGGAATTAGCATCGGAAAGAAACAACGCAGGGCATGTGATATAGAAAGAGAGCTGTAAAGAAGAGCAGGGTTCATAAAGTGACTAGTCCTCATGAGCAAATTCACTTGGTTAGAATGCTTCCGGCTCAAGGTAGGTAAGAGACATTGTAATTCAGTCAAAAATCGCAAACATCATTTTTCATGTTGCAGCTACACTTGCCAGTTGCAGTTTTATTATGAGGTTTGATGTCCTATTTGGTTCCCCCTCTTTCTAACGAGATCTGCTTTCAGTGACATGTTAACGGGATGGTCACGTTTGGCCCTAAATAGTTTGGCCTTGGGTTGCATTTAATTTCGAACGTTTTCATGTTACTGAACAAGGGTTGGTCCTTCATTTCACAGAGAACCTCCTTAGATTTAATATATAGAGAGACCATTTCTCAACGGGGGTGGGGGGTGGAGGATGGCCCATGGAAGTCCCTGGCACATTTGAAAGGAGAAACAATTCTCTCCAGATGCCACCTTTTAAGGTTCCCTGTCTTTCGTCCGTATTGTGTTTCTGGCCGTGGCCAACAGAAGTTTGAGCCTGGCTGATCTAGAGGCTAGGTTTTCTCTATAGTTGAGCTACTCAGGCTTCTGGAATACATAAATGGAGGGGAATTTTGTTTGCTGTCTCCCCCCCTCCCCCCCGCACAATTTATCAGCATCTAGAACTTTCTTAATCCATGAACCAGAAGAGGTTTTAAGTATTTGACTGCGGGGGAGAAAAAGCGAAATAGCCACTTCTCCTCGTCTCTATTATTTTTTACGAGTGAGAAAGAGACAGACATGAAAATAGGATGTGGAAACAGTCAACAGAAGCAGCTCGGGCATATAAAAGACTCTCGTCCAGCGTAAAGGGGATGAATAGGAAACAAGCCGACTCATTCTAGGCAATTGTATGCAAGGTCATGTAAACCAGGACCAGGGATATGGGGAGCAGTGATGGGGAGGGGGGATATATCCCGGTCCAGCCCTGGGGTTCTTCTGGAAAAAATAACCAAGGCCAGCGACTCACCCAGAGGGATCAACTCCAAAGGGGAGAACATACGAAAGGCCACGAATGCTGCTGATTTGAAACCATCAAGACGCCCGGATGCTTTAATGGCCCTGCCTGCCATTAGGTATGGATGAGCGGTTTGGGAGGGCCACGCCAACAAAGGGAACATGGAGGCAGTTTGGAAAATGCGCACACATAACCCCCCCAACACACACACACACACACACACACAAACACACAGAGAGAATCTATTGTTGACTGGCTAAACCCGTCGGGCTAGATTCTTGGCGGTAAATGTCAGCCCGCACTAGACTTTCCCTGGTCGCTTGAGTGAACTGAGGCCAAGACCTGCAAAGAACCCCATCTCGCATCCAGCAAGGAAAAACTCAGTAAGCAAAAAGTCATCCAGTAAAAAAAAAAAAAACCTCATCCGGTACAAAAGAGAAATGAGAAAAGAAAAGAAGACTCGTTGTTGAGGAAGGTGTTGAGAGTCTAGGACGGTGGTCTCTGTTCTTGGGTAACCCAGGTGTTCTTGGTTAGCAGTTCCCAGAAGCCTTCACTCCCAGCAGCAATGGCTGGCGTTTCTGGGAATTGGAGTCCAAGAACATCCGATCTAGGACCTCCAAGGACGGTCGGCATGGAGGCGGTCAGAGGTTACAAAAGACCCCCAGGTATTGCACCCCAAGGACATGCTGAGCTGTTGAGTGTCAACAGGTGGCTAGGGTAGAGCCAACTGTAAACTACCCATAAGGCTCTGCAGGGATGCCATGTGGGGAAGCCCATCAAAGCCATTGGTCTGGCTGGTCTTTGTCCTGCAGCAGAGATCCCGCTGCTGGTACCCAGCCCCGCCCCACAGTCCACCACCATGGAAGGGGGAGCCACGGCTCTGACCCAAACCCTGCCAAGTCCAGTCCCAGTTCTGAGAGGCAGTCAAGGTCAAGGGGATGGTCCCACACGCCACGCCACCTCTGCACACCTGGGAGCTGAGACTCACCTGCGCACTTGGAGGTAGGATGGTGTATCTTACGGCATCTGCAGGCAGGTAGCCAAGAATGCTTTGTCTTCTAGGGATAATGGTTCTCTCTCTCTCTCTCTCTCTCTGATCACAGAGGCCTTTGAGTTGAGATGCTTGGGGGACACACTTTGGTGTGTGTGTGTGTGTGCGGCCAGGAGTTGGCCATCCCTCAAAGCTTGTTTCGCATGCCCCTCCCCTCCCTTCTACCCCCCTACCCTACGCAATTGTTACCAGTCTGTTAGTTCATCTGCATCATTGCCCTTGTGACCTCTGACCCCTGCTGTGTCTCCCTCCCTCCCCCCTGAGCTATTTACAGACCCCCACCATCAACTTGCAGTGTGTATTGTTGTCCCCTCTATTCTCTTTGGGGCAAAGAGACATGCGCCCTCATTCATTGGCCATTTCCACTTGGTGTCTCTTTGTCTCGGCCGGCTGTTCCCCATGTTGTTAACTCAACTTCAGCATCTTGACCTCTGGCTCCCCTTCCCTCCCAAGGGGCCCATAATCAGGGCCCCACCATCCTCCCCCCCCACACACAAAAAAAGACCAAGAAGCTGACCGTTCTTCATTTAAAAAAAAAGACAACCTCCAGATTTCACTAGAATGTCTTTCCAAGGGTGAGGAGAGAAAGGCTTTGATGCCACCCTTCTACTTCCTTTCTCCCCCCCCCACCACCAACCTGCCTTTCTCTCCCTCTCTCTTCTCTGGATTCCTGCTTTAAGGCAAAGGGCCATTCATTATCGAGAAGGGAATAAGCCAGGGCCAGAACTTTTGAAGAAGACAAATGACCTAGCTTTATTAGGCTAAAAAAGGGAGCCGCTCGTTCCCCACTAGGAGCTAGAAGATTCTTGCAGGGGTCACTCAGAATTTACAAATCATCACCCCAAAACTAAGCGATAGATAGATAGACAGATAGAGAGGTTGCCAGTAGCATCAGTAACAGTTTAAAGTAGCAGAGACTGTTCGCTCTAATTGCCTTTTGCCCGATTGTATCATTCTTGTAGTTTAAATATAGTTATACGTCCTGACTCTATAGCAGTGATGGCAAACCTTTTAGAGACTGAGTGCCCAAACTGCGATTCAAAACCCATTAATTTTTTTCACAAAGTGCCAATACAGCCATTTAACCTGAATACAGGTGGCTGTGAAGGGGCGATGTCGGGTGCCCACAGAAAGGGCTCCGAGGGCCACCTTTGGCACCCGTGCCATCGGTTCGCCAACACGGCTCTATAGTAATACTTGCTGCACACCACTCGGAGATGACCTCCAATTTTAAAAAAGAGAGTCGATAAAATAAAATCAGAGGAGAGATCTTTAAACAGGCCCGCCGAACTGCAGTAGAATGGGTGCGGTATCTCAGGAGACAGATCTCTGCCCCAAAGCATCTGCAGTCTAGGCTCAGTTCTGTGTGTTGAACAGAGGAGCCGGCCCTTGATGAGATCGGGAAAATAATTCCTTTTCCTACTGAGCCATGCCTCGAGAGGGTGGGGGTGCTCAGGACAATGGGAGTGCTGAGTCACTGAAAAGGGGATCTCGCCAAAAGAAACGGCCGAGTCAGCTGCTGAGGATGGCAGGAAGGAAGCACGGCCAGCCAGCTGTTCAATGGGAGCCATGAATCAAAAACAAGGGAGAGCAAACCATCCTTCTTAGCCTGTCTCCTGTCCCCAGCGGTGTCTAGTTTGGAAGCATACCAAAAAATGCACAAAACCGTTTCAGAGTGAGGGCCTTCTGCCTTAAGATCGGAAGCGTTCCCCCCCCTTTCACCCTGCCCTAAGAAGCCAACCCCTGACTCACGTTGTAAGCAAAACTATAACCCTACCGAGTCAGCTATTCTCAACCTGAAAGACAAGACCATAGTGCAGGGAAAGGCACAAGACAGCAGGAGGGAGACCACATACAAGGCAGATGGACCTCCCCAAAGAACCTGTAGGAATGAGTTTGCAAGAGCTGTTGAGAACATCTCGAGGATCGCTCACGCATAGGATCACTGGGGGTCAGAGGCAACTTGGTGACATAACTCTCCCCTTCCTAGTCTGACACTGGGGGCCCTAGATGTATAACAGCATTCTACTGTATATTCTGCTGTCTGTTTGCTTTTACATTAACTTAGAAGCCAGGAAATTGTGGGTTCTTCCTGACCGTTCGGCTGAAATGGCACGAGATGTACGAGAATGGTGTCCACTTAGACTCTTATGGTCCCCCCTGCTGGCTCTCGGCCACACCACTGTCGACCTGATCCTTTTTAAAAGGAGATGCTAAGAATCAAACCAGGACCTTCTAGTCCAGTGGTTCTCAAGCTGTGGGTCCCCAGATGTTCATGAACTGCAAGTCCCAGAAGCCTCCATCACTAGGTCAGCTGGCCAGGACTTCTGGGAGTTGCAGTCCAGGAACATCTGGGGATCTACAGGTTGAGAACCCCTGTTCTAGATGGAAGGCCAGTGTTCTCACTCTGAATGGTCTTCTCGTTGAGTTGTTCTAACAAATGGGGAAATGTGCCTCTTATCCCCAGCTGTGACAGGGGCAGGGACACCCCCCTCCGCCATGCAATTAGTTAGTCCATTTTGCCATTAAGAACTTTGAAGCGCCTCTATTTTATACCAATTGACACCTGCCAGTCAAAAGCTCTCTGTCCCATCACCAAAGACAAGCAGAGGGATGCAAGCCTTCATTAGCATCAAGACGTCAAGCCATTAAACCAGCTACAAATCAAGAAACTTCTCCGTTTGTTGTCATTTTTTAAAAAAGTCTCCCATTAAGGTAGAGAAATGGTCCCATCCAGCTAATCTGTGGTCAAAATCAGTCTGGTTTTGTTTCTTTTTGGTCCGGTTAAACAAGAGGACGAGCCCGGGGGACGTTTATGAGGTTTACCCAGCAAAGCACACCTGACGTTACCTATAGACTAATGCCGAAGCTTTTAACGCAGCTCGGTGAAAAGAGGGGAGTGGACAGAGATTGGAAGGGTCAAGAGTACCGTAGTTGTTCACAACCATTTCTGGGAGATCCAGACACTCATGAAGATCGGACACAAATCTGGAGCTTAAAAAAAAAATCTGTTATCCAAAGAGGCAGAGTTGACATCAGTCCCTGAAACAGAGACATCGGTCCAGTAGATAGAGGGTTGAAATGCCAAGAATTATCAACTAGGGAGAACCCTTTGAGCTACAATCCTTACCGGAACTGGGTCAGCGGATAACAGTATACTGTTGTGAGATCTGGGGTCATGCTGAGCCTTCTGCAGTGGCTTGGTTCTGAACAGGCACGGAAGTCTCCGAAGTTGTACAGAAGCCCTGCTCTAAAAGCAAAAATGTTTTTGTTACCTGGATGTATCCAGTAGTTTGCATTTTTTTGATAGTGTTATTACTGTGTGAGTACCTTCACGGAGATGGCGGGAGAGCTCCCTGTGAGCCCAACGTATTTTTTTTCCTTTGGTTAAATCTTGATGGGCCCCTGCTAGACCAGCTGGTACAGAAGGGTCACATCTCAGCGGCATGAAAGCGACCACGGACCTGTTCCATCCTGACTTTTACAGTCACCAGCTCTCCCCTCCCCCCTCCTCCCCCCGCAGATGCTCAGGACTCAATGATGTGTGCAAACACATCCCCATTGGGTCTCCACAAGCAATCAGCTTTGGTTCTCGGTTCTTTTCGGAAAAGTGAAGGATCGGGTTGAGCAAATCTCCCGGGCGGACTTCAAAGGGTCGCAGGTATTTGCTCTCCGGGAGCCACTGTGTCTTTTGCCTTTTGACCCATGGGTGTGGCGTCAAAAGAAGCTGATGAGATGCTGTGTTTGGCAAAGAGGCACCATCTCCAACTTCTGGCTATTCCTTCTTGAGGGCACTTTATTACATCCATGCCCTGTTTTGTTCACTTCCCGTAGACCCAAAGACTCTTATTTAGCAGCCATTTGGGCATGCTGAATCTTTAAGAGAGCTACTTTTACCTACCTACCTGCCATCTTTAAATTTTAGGTATTGCTCCCCCTTCTCAAGATCCTGTCTTCTCTCTCTCTATAAGCCTTGGGCATGGGTCACCCGGTCTTCTTGAATTCATCAGCTGGCCCTGTTGGGCAAAGGAATTATTCCATCAGTCAAATGACAATTTGGCCCTCGGATCCTGTTGTTCTCTACATGTGCTGGGACTTCCGTCTGGTTTAGAATCATAGAATCATAGAATCATAGAGTTGAAAGAGACCTCAAGGGCCATCCAGTCCAACCCCCTGCCATGCAGGAACCCCCAATGACAGGACTCCCGACAGATGGCCATCCAGCCTCTGCTTAAAAACCTCCAAAGAAGGAGACTCCACCACCCTCCGTGGCAGCATCTTCCACTGCCAAACAGCTCTAACTGTCCTAATTTGGCCTCCTTACGAAGCTGCTAGGGTTTAGCGTGGAAATGAACACATCCCGTTGTGTTTTAGTTTCGGCGGGCCAGGACGAGAGGCAACCCAGCATCTCCTGGTGCACCACGACCCCCAGCGCGTGGGAGCCGCAGGACGGCGGGCTGTGCGATCAGAAGTCCTCATGCCAAAGGTGCCATGGGAATCAGTCACCTCCCCGTGACCCGGCCGATCTCCCCGGTGCTCTGGAAGAGCAAACACTAGGACTGTTGGCAAAGGGGATTTTCCTGTCTGAACAGGTGTGGGCTGGGCCTCACTTTCTTCTGGGTGGGGGAATAGGTGGGTCAGGTGGGGGGTGAATGTGAGGTCACCTGTTTTCCCACCCTCTCTCTATAAGGTCGTGCAAGTCACTGGTGATGCCATTCTTTGCTCCCTTCCCGATCATCATCCTCTCTCTCTCTCTCTCTCTCTCTCTCTCTCTCTCTCTCTCTCTCTGTGTGTGTGTGTGTGTGTTGTGTCATTACAGTCGTGACCGACCCTTTGTGACTCCATGTCCTTTGAGCTTTCTTGGCAAGAACCTAAGAAGAGCCCTGCTGGATCAGGCCAAAGGCCCATCGAGTCCAGCTTCCTGGATCTCACAGTGGCCCCACCAGATGCGTCTGGGAGTGCATGAGACTAGATCTCTGTCTCCTGATACCACTCCCCTGCATCTGGCCCTTGAAGGACCCCGGTTTTAAGCCTGGAGAGGACACATCTCCATCATGGCTTGTAACCTGGGATGGACTTTTCCTCCAGGAATCTGTCCCATCCCCTTTTGAAGGCATCCAGGCCAGATGCCATCCCCACATCCTGCGGCAGGGAGTGGTTTGCCAGTTCCTACTCCAGGCACCCACAGCACCTGGTATTCCCTGGTGGTCGCCCATCCAAGTACTAACTGGGGCCGACCCTGCTTAGCTTCCAAAATCAGGTGAGATCAGATGTGATCATCATCCTATCAAGGCGCAAGTGGACAACAGCCCTTGCATGAATTCGTCAACCGGGCTGCCTCCTGCTTCTAACTAAATAGACATCATAACCCCATTGCCATGGAAGGGGGGAGTCAGACCCACTCCTTGGCTGATCCAAGATGGAGCTCGCTGGAATGTCCCTAGTCTGAAACCGTGGGAACAGCTTAGAAACACTACTCGGTTGATACTATGGAGCCCACAAGCCACTACTGGCTATGCTGGCTGGGAGAACATGGGGATTTTAATCAAAATTATTATAGTTGTTGGGAACTTTTCGGGCTGTTTGGCCTTGTTTTTGCAGAACACGGCCAAACAGCCCAAAAAACTCATAACAACTATCAGATCCTGGCCATGAAAGCCTTCGAGAATACAACAAAGAGAATTTCTTGGCTGTAGGGTTTGGATTCCTTTGAACAAGAAAGGTGGGGTAGCAGAAAGGCAGCATAGCAATAT
>JAHTLZ010000038.1:8128264-8142904 GCA_023846285.1 Phrynocephalus versicolor | reverse complement strand
ATGGATTGGTTGGATGGATGGATGGGTGGATGGTTGGATGGATGGATAGATTGGTTGGATGGATGGATGGATGGATGGATGGATGGATGGATGGATGGATGGATGGCTTAGCAGGTCAAGTCATTTGCATGGTTGTTCATTTACTCTCTACAGTTCTTGCAGGGTTCTGGTCCTGAAGTTTTTCAGGCCATCCTGTGTTGGCTAGATCTCTTTTAGTGCTAAATCCCATCATTTGGCTGCTTTTATCAGGCACAGATACACACCCGTTTTAATCCTCTGAGCCCTGTCTTCATTCTTGACCTCAGCTGGCCCATAAATGTGCAAAAGGCACCAACACCTTCCTTGTTCCAAACACGTGGCATGAAATGCTGGTAAATCATTGCTTTTCTCTATGTTTTTGCCCTCCCCATTTATATTCATAAAAAAATGCACATGGCGAACGAAATAACATCCTTACAAAAACAATAAAAGAGAAATAATAAGAGATCTCCTGGCGCTATATACAGAGGTGGAACATTGATTGCACTTAAGTAACTTTTACATCCATCGGACAACATTCGTTTTCTTTAATATATATTTCTGCCAATAGGCCGGGAGAAGAGTAGGCCAGGAGCCCACACACACACACATACACACATACACAAATCACATTTCTTTTGTACACAGTTCCGTTGGCTCAGTTTCAGAGCTCAGGTGGCTGTTTCTTTGCAACCTGAAGTAACAGTTCCAGTTCATTCTCATTCTCATTCTCTCTCACTCTCACTCTCTTCTTCTTCTTCTTCTTCTTCTTCTTCTTCCTCCTCCTCCTCCTCCTCCTCTTCTTCTTCTAGTCCATTTTTGGTAGACAAACCTCACTTTATAAATATGATTGATCTTCCATTTTGCAGTCTCTCCGAGCTCCTTCGTAATTTGTCTGCCTGTTCTTTTGTTCTCCCCTCTCCCGCGAGAAACCAATGCCCTTAGGAAGGAAAACACTTTTGATCTCCGACCGTCTTGCAAAATACTGCTGGGGGGGCGGAAGCTCTGTCTTCGGAGACCAACCTCATGCGGACACCTTCTCTGGCTCCCATCGCAACAGGTGGCGTGAAAGGTGTTCCCGTGGAGAGTGCCAGCCCCCCCCCCTTGCTGTAGTCCGCACAATGCCGGACAAGCGGTTGTTGGCCAGGGAAGCTTCCTCCCCAGAGACTCCGTTGTCAGTCACAGGCAGGTGGTGGTGGGAAAATGTTCCTGGTTGGTCAACACAAAGGAAGCGGGGATGTGAAGCATCACCAGGCTTGGAGGGGACACTGGGATGAACAAGGAAAAGAAGAGAGAGAGATGTCGTGGTTAGACGTCATACATTGAATCACTGCCTTTGGCGAAAGGAGAAGCGTTGGGAGAGAATAGAGGCATTATCCCAGCCCTGACACTTAGGAGAGGATGCTATAAAATGGAACAGGAAGTGCGGGTCTGCCTGGGAAATGTTTCTGCATCTCTTGGGACTGTAACTGATTAGAAGGTCCTACCTCCTTAACGCAAGAGTATGGAGAAAAGCCCATCCTTAGTAAGGTCTCGAGTGCGACTCTTAGGAGATATCAACTCAAAGGTGCTACAAGTAAAGCATGTTTTCCCTCTGAAGATGCCATTCCTTCAAAGCTCCATGTGTTTCCCGCCGTCTGATGCTGGAAACGCACGCAGAACACAGGCAGGACACTTCCAGACAGAGACCTCTGAGGCTACTGAGGCTAAGACACTGCTGGACTGTTCCATGTTCTTCTCCTCATCAGGTATGACAGCAGTAAGAAAAAAAAGACAGAAGCGGCAGCAGGAGGAGGAAGAAACCATGAAAAGATTGCTACTTCCTAGTGATGATCCCCACCCACATCTCTTTTAAAGCAGAGGGTGGATTCCCAACCTCCCCCACACACACACAAGAGCTCCCCAGCTCCCCCCCCCCCGCCGAAAGACCACGCAAGTAACGTCTTGCTCGGATTTCAATTAAGAGCAGGCTTCCTGAGTCGAGGCAGGCCTGTTCCAGCACGCAAGCTTCAAAGTCAACTGGAGGGCACGATTGGGAGCCATCCGTCAATGGCCAAGTTAGGGTTGAGCGGGCCGCAGATGACTCGATAGGGCCTTTTGAAGGAAATGGCCTTTCTCAAGACACACTTGGTTGCCTGACAAAAAGGTGGGAGCCCGACATCAGTGGCATTGCTGACAAGGGACATATTTCCCCCCGCTTAGATCCAGGAGCTCAACCACCAGTGGTGATCATCTGCCCAGGCGACCACAAGCTATGCAGAATGAGGAACATCAGACCTTGGGATTGCTTCTTTTAGATGACAGTGCCCAGACATGCAAAATGGAAGATTCTAGGAGTTGCAGGCTAGGAAAAGTAACTTTCCTAAGCCCGGGTGAAAACCCAGGCAGACCCTGAAGAGCTCAAGACTTCAGATCCCATCAAGAGGTGACCAAGTCCCTCTCTTTCAACTTTTAAGAGGACATTAAATACTCTATTCTCCAATAACCATTTAAGGACATCTTCTCTTGAGATAATTTATATTTGTGTGGCCTGACTCTGCCATCATTTAGGTTTTGAATTACTCTACGTTGCTTTATTTTGTGGGTGTTAATGTTGGTATGATTTGGGCAAAGTCAGGCAGCATATAAACCCAAGCTGATGGGCCGTTTTCTTTACTGTAAACCTCACAGTGTAATGTAGAATCGCTCTGAATAAATAAATACCACATGGCAACTGAAGAGACCCAACCCAAGATATTGTCTGAGGCAGAGGACAAAATGCCCTCCTCCTCCTCCTCCTCCTCTTCCACTCCACAGACAGAAGCTAACTGGAATGACGATCCAATCTCAATCCAGAACTGCCATTAGGACAAGATCACATCAGGACACCAGATAGGCTGGGTTTATCTGCCTCTGGGCTGGTCCAGCCCTGGGGATGAGGTGATGTAAGATGTGAAAGCCGTGTTCACTTGGTTTATAAGCAAGGCAAATAAATTGTAAATTAATACATGTTGATCTCTTCTCCCATCTGTGCCAAAAGGTTGGGAACTGGCAATAAAGGGACAAAGGCCTGGTGGGTCTAGAATCTCCAAGGGGGAGTGAAATGGTTTCAGGAAGCTCTCATGCCGGGAGTCGAGGCAAATATACTTCCCAACAACCACCCATGTGCTGAGATACAGTGCCGTTGAACTTGGAAGTTCCATTCCTGGTTGAGACCTATCCGTCGATTTCATTTCTCTTCTATGAAGTGGTCTCGTCTCTTCCTATATAATGCCACAAAGCTATTGGCGTACCTTGTGACGAAGAAAAGTTTAATCATCTAGATCTTTATTAGCACATCTGAATCTGCTGCTGCAACATGCCAACTTCAGACTCACGGTAATTCTATAAAACAATGGCATCCAAAGGTTGCTGTAACCAAATGTTTTGCAGATGTCCTGTAAACAAAGGATGGTGGCTTCCTTCATTGTGTCAAGGCACCTCACATTAGTATTCCCTCTCTTCCCCCTTCCTTTCACTTTCCCCAGAATGTTTCTCATTTCCAGTGAGTCTTGTCTTCTCGCAATACGTCCAACCTACAGTATATGCCGTTATTATAGCTTCTACTAGTTACTTCAGGCTTGGTTTCCTTTCATTGCCGTTTACCAGCCTATTGTTACGTCTGTTCCCTTGGAAACCAATAATAGAACATGCTGGAAATCAAAGCCAATCAGACCCACCACCAATCGCTAGGCTGGCTGGGGAATGATGGATGTTGTAGTCCAAAACCAAGACAGCAAGTGGAGGGGGAGGCTGAGATATAGATTCAGAGGGACGATTCATCGAGTCTGTGGTTTTTGGACTGCAACTCCCAGAAACCCCAGTGAGCAAAGGTTTCTGGGAATTACAGTCCAAGAACACCTGGGTTGCCCAAGGTCAGGAACTACTGGAATAAGGTCTTAAGAAAACATCCTCTCCATAGCCTTCAATGTACTGAGTCATAGAATCATAGAATCATAGAGTTGGAAGAGACCTCAAGGGCCATTCAGTCCAACCCCCTGCCATGCAGGAATCCCCATCACAATATTTCCGACAGATGGTCATCTATCTTGGTTAAATTACTCTATTTTTCTCTTTTGGTGGCTCAGTTTTCTCGGTCTGTAAAATGGGCACACTCCTTTTTTTTTTTAACTGGGGAGACAAACGTTAAGAATGGAAAAGGACGTGGTGATGCAAATCCCATACCAGGAAAGGAAGCAGAGAAGAAGCATCCCTCCAGCTTTTCTGTAAGAATGCTAAACATGCGCATGGGAAGCAAACGAAGGAGGCCCTACATTAAATACACAAGCTGCCCACTCAGGTTCCGTTCCCCCCTTTGGGCCCAATTACGTGCCTTCTTTGCTAATGTGGAAGAGTGGCTGAATGCACCGATTCCCGAGGTACTGCTAGATTTCCACCCAGATGCTCAGAGAAGGCAGCGTCTCCAGCTTTGGAACCGGAAGCGGAACCAGAAGGCTGGGAGAGAAGGCCCGCCCTTCAGTTGCCCGCAGGGACCGGGCCACCAGATCTACCTCCGAGCCCGTTCCAGGAAATTGTCCCCTTCTGTCTGAAAATCCCCTCCGCTCTCGTTTCAAACATTCTTGAACCTGGCCCATAATTATCCCTTTTTCTGCCCCACGGAGGCAAGTGTGCTTGGGAGGGTAGGGGGTTTGAAGGGGAAGGCAAACAAACCTCAATCGCTTATCTCAGTAGAAGTTCAAGGTTTTCTCTCCTAACTATCTACCAATCAATAGAGGCCACATATTTCCCACAGTCTGCAGAGCTGGCTTTGGAAAAAACAGGGAGGGCAGAGAGAGAGAGAGAGGGGAAGAAAAGAGGTCCTTTTGTCTGCTCTGGAACAATTTTTCATCACTGACGGCACCCGGGTATGTTTTAGCAAGAAGAAGAAAAGAAAGGAAAACTCTTCAGAAATGTCTATTTTTTTTTCTTCAAAAGAAGCATTTTGGGGACTTGAGATGTTTCCTTTGCACAGAGGCCACCATAAATCTCCATTAAGACTGGAGGTTTGAGAGGTGGTTTGGCCTGACTTAACTTCCTTCGTAAGGGATCCCACTCCAACCTTACCGTTGTCAACGGGAGACAAATGTCACCTCGTCGGTTCTTCCCATCCTTGACTAGAATCATTCTACAGTATTTGGCAGGAATCTTGGCCCACAGAACAGACAGAAGAAGAAGAAAAAAGACCCATCAAGCATAAACTGCTGCTTTTGCTAGATACCCGAGATTCTTGCCCATCCTATTTGTCTATTCCCATATTTTGCCTCCTACCTCTGGGTCAGATCTGAGGATACCCTTAGCACATTTTCAAAAGAAGTACGTGCATTTTTGCCAAATGCGTCCAGGTCACCCATTTACCTGTTTACTGGAAGCCATATTGGTTAACGAACTGATGCTGCTGGTATCCGTGACCACCATGGCTGAAGGGAACCGGGATGTGTGGGAATACTGAGGGGGCTCCGGCTTGTGTGCGTACACTGTGGAGTGGAACAAACAACAACAGTCATATTCTCCGGTGATGCAGAGGCGGAAAGGAGCAGCCATCTTGGAACCCGACCAGAAAAGACTCCCTCAGGAGAGGTTTCTCTTCAGGCATCTCAAAGCGAGATCGTCGTTTCTATAACCTTTTGGAAGACAAAGGAAAACCCTCTTCATCCCTGTGCCTCCCTCCTCATCAGAAAATCAGAATTGGAGGGGGGGGGAAATTGGTGGGGTTTATTAACAGCCAAACATTGCTGGCAAAAACGTAGGTCACATGTCTTAAAAATACCTGGTTCATGGGTTCTTTTATATAATATCTACCGTATATATTGGGTTTATGGTTGCATGGGCTTTAATGAAAGGCCATACAGGTGAGATAGTTTCTTCTTTGAAACCTACCTCACCTATGAAAACCCACACAAGCATAATCCCAATTGAGCTGGATTTACACCTAAGGACCAACACAGATTTAATGCTCCAACGACTAGCAGTTATGCTAGTTTCTTTTACTGTGGAGTAAGGAGAAGGGCTCACTCGAAGATTCTAGCATGGACGGCACCAAATTTAGACCTGTTATGCCTACCATTTATATTTGCAAAAGAATGGCCCTTTAACATATTTGTCAGCAATATGCTAGAGACACACCGGGTCTGGCTTGGACACCATGTTTTTGCCTTCCTGTCGTATCCCAAGTGGTTGGCAGTAATGTAACCGATATGAAAATAAAGGCCCATGTGAAATGCAAGTTGGGGTACAACGACTCACTAGCCATGAAAAAAATCTCGGTGCAGGGAACATTAATCTCATGATCAAAATATATACCAGAGGGGGAGTTTTACTAAGAGCAATCAGTTTCATTGTGTCCCAAGCTTTAGGATAGGAGTGTTTTCATTCACAGGTGTTAGTCTGTGCTTGCATATCAAAGCAAAGCAAAGCAAAGTGTTCTGCTTATATACCGCCCCATAGCTCTTCAAGCACTCTCTAGGCGGTTAGCAATTTAATTATGCAGGCTATACAAAATAAAAGACGAACAAAGAAGACCAAAATGTTGTGGTCCCTTAAAAACTAGCCACTGTATTTTAATGTGAGCTTTCGTGGATGAAGTCCACAAAAGTTCACATTAAAATACAGTGGTTAGTCTTTAGGGGTCCACGCCATTTCAGTCTTCTTTATTTTCCACAAAAATAATGTCTACAAGAACTCACGTTAAACTTCTGTATAGTGTTTAGTCTTTAAGGTGCTGCACTGTTTTGGTCTTCTTTATTTTTCATTTTTCTTTTGATTTTCTCTGACAGGATATGAAAGGACCCCTTAAGTTTCATGGGCTAGCTTGAAACCTGGCATCCATTTTTACTCCCCGCTGTAGTGATTTTTATAGACTGTATCCCGAGGGATTGAAAAACAACCGGAAGAGACATCACTAGTTAGGATGCTCCTGAACGTGGCAGCGATTGCTCCTCCCAGCAACACAGGTACACCGGCCCACCTCTGCCCCTCTGTCAATACCTGACAAGATCCTTACTGTGTGAATTCTGCAGCTGGGTCACCGTAGCCATGAAGGGCTGCTGCGCCATCGGATTGGGGGAGGGCTGCATGAGAGGCTGCTGGTGGGGGCTGTGCAGTGGCTGGGAGAACTGGACGGGCTGGAGGGCGGCCAGGCTGCTGGCCACGCTGTTGATGACGGGGACCGTCTGGGCTTGGGAACTGTTTAAGCCTGAGGGAGGAAGACAAGGAGGGAACAATGAGCAGGAGGCTTCACGGGGCGGCTTTACAGCCTTTGGGGAAGTGAGGGTTTCCCTCTTTGATCAGCAGCACCTGTATGACTCCCCACACAAATTATGGAACTGGGGTTTTTTTAACACAAGGCAAAGCCGCTGCTGAAGGAAGGAAGGAAGGAACCAATCAATCAACCAACCAACCAACCAACCAACCAACCAACCATCCATCCATCCATCCATCCATCCATCCATCCATCCATCCATCCAACCAACCAACCAACCATCCATCCATCCAACCAACCAACCATCCATCCATCCATCCATCCATCCATCCATCCAACCAACCAACTATCCATCCATCCATCCATCCATCAATCCATCCATCCACTCACCCACCCATCCATCCATCCATCCACCCAATCCACCTTTAGATGGGCAGACAGATTGATGGCAGAAGAATGAAGGAAAAGGATAACAGGAGAGCACTTACTTTGCGTGATAGCCATGACTCCTGACAAAGGCGTCATGATGAGGTTCTGGGACTGCTGTGCGTTATGATGCGAGAAGCTGTGGATATTGGTGAGCGTGCTGACTGGGGGGAGCCCACCTCCCGAAACGGTAATCTGCCAAGAAAAGGAAGCGCAGACAATAGGTCAGTGTAAGGCACTGCTGATCTTGCGTTTGGCTTGTGTTCCTTCTGCTTGTTTGTGGCTCCGTTAGCCACACATTTGTAGGAGACAAAATTATGTATGGTCATGACAGGTTTTAATGCTGCAAACATTTTGCAAAGATATTTGTCCCCTGGGGGGGCAGGGAAAGAATCAATATGAAAAAGGAGGCAATAGAGGCAAAGAACCTGGTCTTGGATAGTCAGCAGAGAGTTGGGTAACCTTAGGAAGCAGAGACTGAGAGGTGGATGAAAGACCTGGTGAACACCACAAAGCCGGCCCTGCGTCCGAAGAAGCTGGCAAGCTGCGTTCAGGTGTGGTGGGAGTGTGGTTCCCAATTACTTCTGCTGAAAATAAATTTGAATTGCTAGCCTTTCTTTGACTTTTACGTAAGCATAAGGAACTGGGCGCCATCTTTGCCTCAGGCATCAAAATGGCTTTGGCCAACCCTGGAAAGCAGAGGTACTGGCAAAATAATGACAATGTATATTTTAATATACATATATAATAGAATTGTACACAATACTGTGTAATACTTTGTCTCTGCCCTTGTCAAAATACACACACATATATATATACAGTATGTATATTATTTAGCTTCCTTCAGTTTTCTGAGAGACAACGTCATGCATCAAATTATTAGCCAGACCTAGAAAATGTCCACTAAATCAGCCAAGACATAAATAAAGTCCACCGATTCAGGGTATCTACTTGGGTTGTGATTAAATCCTTTTCTTTGAATAATTCAGTTTGCCTCAGATTTGGTGTTAGTTGAAAACCCAGCTGGCGCTCTGGAGAGCTTTGGTTTCCTTCCGCTCTTGAGTGGTTTTTCTAACCTTATTTCAAAATCCTTTTAACTTCCTTGAAATGTTCTACAGACGCTTTTCTCAAGCAAAAGAAGGCCCTTCTAAAACCTTGCCCTCATTGGGAGAGGGGAAAAATTCCCTGTAAATCTTTTTTTTTTCCCCTTAAGCACCTCGTGGTCATGACTGTGAGGTGGTCCAAAAACGACTTTCTGGAGGGAAAGCCAGCCTCAGAAAAGAAGTATGCATTCCCAGCCAAAGGAACGAGACAGAGAAAGAGAGAGAGGCTATAAAAACCACTGGGTGTGACATGAATCAGTCAAGCTAGGCCAAGAAAAATAACCCCACTGGTTGCGTTTCTGGAATTATTCTCCCTCACCTGCCCCTCAGGACTGGCACAGGCCTAAACAAAGAGCAGAAAATGGTGGGAAGAACATGAAGGTCAAATGGGGAGGAAGCCCCAGACGGAATTGTGAACGCTTGACAACACTCCAAACTTCTTGGCAAGGGGCGTTTTCAGCCAAATATCACAACCGCTTGCTTTCGACGGCAAGCGCTATCAAGCCTAGCACGGCGGCACGGCCGTCTGAAAGCAGCAAAATTGGCTGCCCTTTCATGAGACCCCATATCTTGTTTGTTTGTTTGTTTATTTATTTATTTATTTATTTATTTATTTATTTATTTATTTATTTATTTATTTATTTATTTATTTGGATACAGCAGCCATCTAGCCCAAAGGCTATGCTGGGCGGTTGTGGTGGCCGCCTCAACCTGAAATCCTGAGGTGGCCGCCTCACTCTGCCCGACAATAGGGCTCGGCCCTGTATTGTGGCATGGCTTTGTCCTGAGGTGCCTCTTTATTTCACCCAGGGCACTGGCCAGAGTATGTGCTTCTGAAAGGACTGTCAGGGTGTTAGTCATTCAGTTCATTCTTACATAATTAAATTGATTTTGCTACCCTTTTGCTGCCTGAGAAGGGGCGTCTGGGGGTATTTTTGGACTTCAGAAGCACTCCAAAGAGCCCTGAGAGCGACTCACATAAAGTCTGTGAAGATTCTCAGTCATCCAGGTGAGTTTATCTGGAAGTTGAGTCATGGCTACTGGACTTCTTTTTGAGAGATAGAAACGTTTCGCTCTTCATTCTTGTTGGTCTGACCAATGAAGCTGTTTGGATGAAGAGCGAGACGTTTCTATCTCTCAAAAAGAGGTCCAGTAGCCATGACTCAACTTCCAGACTCACATAAAGCAACTCTTAATACTTCCGGCCTTATGTAGCTCACAGGCTACTGGAAGAATCAAATCTTTTCTCCTGCACGTTAACACTTTCCTTTAATATCCTCATACCAAGAAAGGTGACATTCCTTGCAGGCAGGTCAACTCAGCTCAGCCGTCGTGTGTGTGTCGTGACCAACAAACCATTAATAAAAAGCCGAAGCTATGGATCAACCCATCCGAGCAAGGCAATTAGGACGGAGAAAGATGAATTAATAAGGAAGGGCAGGGGAAGGAAGTCTGCCCTTGCCTCCTGGAGAAAGGATCAGATCCCACCATAACAAACAAAACCTGCCAGTTCAGAATTACGGCATTGACTGCAGAAACATTTAGAAAGTGACTCATGCCCAGATAGATGAGACTAACACATGCCAGGAATTAAAAAGACTGGAAAAATCCCTAGGGAGATTCTAATACGAGTGCTGATTTTTATCTAAATAGGGTACAAGGCAGGCTGTCTAAATTTAATGTTGTGTTTCATTACCTTTACACTATAGTCCTAAGTATACGCACTGGCACCAGAGACCAAATCCACTGACCCTAGAGGGGGTTCATTCTCAGTTTACATAGAACTGTGTTCACACAGCACCCAAACGAAACAAAATTTCTGCCAGAACCTTGTTGGGAAAACACACCGGCATAAAAACAAGCTCATATACTACCCCACAGCACTGAAAGTACTCTCCGGATGGTTCACAGTTTAACGATGTGGGGCTAAACATTGCCCCATCCACCAGATGGGGGCGCTCAGTTTACTGATCGTGGAAGGATGGAAGGCTGAATGGACCTTGAGCTGGCTACCTGAATCTGTCAGGATTGATCTCAGGTTGTGAGCAGAGTCTTAACTGCAGCACCGCTGTTTAACCACTTGGCCACGAAGCTCCATAAATGGAGTTGCATGGATTAGGGTGGCAAATTGCTGTGAATTCACACATTTTTTTTCTCGTCCTTGAGCGTCAGTCACACAACTTGGTACACAGAAGGAATGAGAGCCACAGCTCGGCAATTTGTGTCAATCTGCCATGACAATTCATGTACAATGGACCCTTGTATAACAAACAGTTTGTATAACAGAAAATCTGTACAACATAAACAATTCCGGAGATAGGGGAAATTTGCTTAACATAATTGCCTATGGGGCAAATCCGTGCAACATAAAAATGGGATTACTCCATTTTCAATGCATTCCTATGGGAATTTGTATGAAGGAAAATTTGCTGAACATAATTTCATTTGGAACGAATTAATTCCTTTATACAAGGTAGCACTGTAATTGCACTTAGGTCTTCCTCCAATAGGATTCTGGGTATTATTCTTTTTTTCCAACAACTTCCCTCCTCTCCAAAGATACATTCTATCCTTCTTGAAATCAATGCACCCACCAAATACTGTGTTTGTTGCATTAGCTCTAAATGTTGAACGGCTTCAGGATATTATACCAACATCATAGGTGCAAGAAAGAGAAAAAAATGTTGCAAATACAATTGTACCCTGTGACAGACAACACTGTGAAATACATTTAGTATAACATGTAACATTTCTTACACCCACTCCAAATGCTATGGTAGTGGTGGGGTGTCATATGGGGAAATTTGTATCCCTTTTGGCTTTTTAAATTGTATTTTAAAATAAAGCTAGCCAAAACCCGTCCCTCTAACACTCTTGGGATAACACCAAATTCCTTGTGCCACTGGATGGAACTCATAAGAAATTGGACAAAAGAAAGCAAAAGGTAATAAATCATTCACACTCTGCTTTTCTAACAATGAGCAACAAGTACTGTTAGAGAGTTGCCTCCAGAAAGAAAGAAAGAAAGAAAGAAAGAAAGAAAGAAAGAAGCAAGCATATTTTTTGAAAGTACAGTGGGCCCTCGTATAACAAACGGTTTGTATAACATAAAATCTGTACAACATAAAAAATTCCAGAGATAGGGGAAATTTGCTTAACAGAATCATCTATGGGGCGAATCCGTACAACATAAAAATGGTCGCAAATAGGGATTACTCCATTTTCAATACATTCCTATGGGAAATTTGTATAAAGGAAAATTTGCTTCACATAATTTCATTTCGAACGAATGAATTCCTTTATACAAGGCACCACTGTAGTGTTTTGAAATTGATCTGCTGTGAATGGAACTAATTGAAGTAAGTTATGTAAGTCCTGCCGATTCAGTAGGTCTACTCTGTTGTGTGTGTGTGTGTGTGTGTTGCGTCGTTACAGTCGTGACTGCCTCTTCGTGACCCCATGTCCATGGAGTTTTCTTGGCAGGAAGAGCCTAAAAGTTCCAGGCAGCCAAAGCCTCCATCCTGCTGTCCACAATGTCATTTCAAGGCCTTTTAGGGTGAGTGGCAGTCCGCCGATACCCTGGCAGGTAGATTTGAAAGCAGATTTGCTTTAAGGAAATAAGGGATCCAGAAAGCTTTCTAAAAGGAACATATAGAAATGTCACGAAGACTCACATGAAGCCCAGGGTGATTTAGGAAGAGTTGATGGTGTTTTTTTTTTTTTAAGTCAGTAGGAATGTTATTGGCCTGCAATGAGCAAACAGCCATCCACCCCATTGTTTCTATTTCAGAGGCGCCCGTTCGATCAATACACGGAGAATGGCCCCGTGTCACATTTATTGGCGTGTCTGAAAGCCTGCGCTACTCCCTGCTGGTTTGGCCACTGGTAGGGTCAGAGCACTGGGGTTTACACTTGGTTGTGTTTTTTTGTTCCCTGCCTGGCCCTAACAAATGCATCATTGTTCCATGGAGATGTTGGGTGGAGGGCGGGGGCGAGAAAAGGGAGTGAGGGAGAGTCGAGAGAGAAAAGTAATAGGGGGAAAATATGAAGAAGTCCTGTTTGCTTTGCCTGCCTTATCTTATCAGCACCTGAGAGACAGCCGGAGGGGTTGGGGTAGGGGGAAAACTTACCATTTTGCCATCCGGGGAGAGCAGGCCATGGCCGGGGTCCAAGCCGGCCGGAGAGACTTGCTGGAGCACCGCCTGGCTCGTAGTCACCATGGAGCTGTTGCCGTGATGGCTGATGGCGGAGGAAGAGGGGGCCTCGTTGCTCCCGGCTTGGCCGTAGCGGACTCCTGGGAAGAAGACAAGGGCGACAACAGTCGCAACGTTAATCGTTTTTGATTCTTCTGGTGCGTGAGAGCCGGAGGTCAGAGCGCTGGCCTGGGAGGGCCGGGAGACCCGGGTTCAAATCCTTGCCAAGGCAGAATATAAATCTATATATATGGCACGTGGATGTCGCCCTTTCAAGGCAGATCCTTCACCCTTTGAATCTGCACACACATGGATCAGTGACAAGATTCATCAAGCTTTTTTTCTCAGTGATCGGCTACCAAAGAAAAGGGTTGCTTGTCTCTTGCGATTGGTTTGATTCTCTCCCTCTTTCCCGGTCTCCTTCAGGAAAAGAGGAAGACCAAATACAGGATGGGTGAACTCCCTAAAGGAAGCCACAAGGTTGATTTTGTGAGAGGTGAGCCGATCGGTTGGGGGACAAGCCATTTTAGAGATGGCTCATTCATCAAGTCACTAGGAGGCGAACTGACGGCAAATAACAACAACAAGATCCTGTTTTTTATATTGTTTGTTGTAAGCTGCTTCAGATCCTCTTTTAGAGAACATGGGGTATACTGTTTCGAATCAATAGATAACAAAATAAATACAGGAACCCATTTTCGTTTTCAAACATCCAAGTCCAAATTCTGCTTAGAAGGCGAGGGAAGGCCTTAGACAAGCCCCATCTTCGCATTCCAATCTGTAAAATGGGTAAACAGCGCTGGTTCTCATGATCTTTATATCCTTGACAAAGGATACCAGGGCTCACCATTCCTCTCTGAACTTTGCCAGACAAAGCCATGGTCTGATTTTTTTTTAAAATCTGCACGCGTCTTTCACAATGAACAAGGATGTAGCTCCCCATAGTGGAACAGTGAGCAAACAGCATTACTAACACAACACCCAGCCTCCAACAAAGTTGATATTCTGCTGGTTGAATGAAGCCCTTATTGGGTTTTTTGTTTAAAGGCCCTGGTTTGCTGTGGCCTTCAAAACCCAAGCCGACAGCTTTTAGCTGGAAGGAAAAATATAGCCTCGGGAAAATTCGTTTTTGCATTTTAAAAATAGCCAACCGTGGCTGTTAGCACGACCACCATTTGAGTTCCGGGTTATATCAAAGTTTCTCTGAGATATTTTAGCAACCCTATTCAGTTTTTTGTGTGTGTTTTTGGTAAACTGATGCTCTTTTAAATGACATTTAGCTCAATCATGTTTTGTATCTTATTGTAAATTGTTTCGATTTTAATGACATGTTTTGTTTTGAGCTGTACCTTTAGAGACTTTTCATGTGTGACTCCTTGAGTCCCCGTTTTGGAAGAAGAGGATAAACGAGTCAGATCAAGAAATAAATAAATGCAATCTAGAAACACGCTTTCTTTTTAGTTGCGTTTAATGTATGTCTTATTCTGTTCCTTTTTGAATGCTTTCTGCCTTTGTGTTTTTTTGGATTATGTAAATATGGGTATTTAACACACTAGCTTGATTATGTTTTATGACTTTTTATGCCATAAATTTTTTATTATTATTATTATTATTATTATTATTATTATTATTATTATTATTATTATTATTATTATTATTATTATTATTATTATTATTATTATTA
>JAHTLZ010000038.1:8095446-8119723 GCA_023846285.1 Phrynocephalus versicolor | reverse complement strand
TTTATTTATTTATTTATTTATTTATTTATTTATTTATTTATTTATTTATTTATTTATTTATTTGTTTGTTTGTTTGTTTGTTTGTTTGTTTAATCTTGTTTTGAATATTTTTACCCCACCTTTCTCCTTGGAAAAGGACCCAAGGTGGCTTACAATAATGAGTGACAATATACAGTCCAGAACATTTAAGACATATTCAAGTTAAGAACAGGGAGTGAGAAGAGGCATCTTAGGAGATTACAAGGTAACAGCAAAGCTACAAAGAGCATGCAAAAAGAAAATAAAAACTCCATTATGAGGGATGGAAAGGAACATGGGAAACACCGGTGTTCTTAGGAAATCAGTCCATGCAATCATGTATGGTAATCCATATATGCATGGTTAATCATGGATGGTAATCCATTTCAGCAGCCCGGTTTAGAAAAAGGAACCCTCCTTTTTGTCCTGATTCAAACTGAAAGTTTTGCGGAGAGCACCAAACACCCACAGCTCTGTCAGTGGACTGAGGTCTCCCTATTTAACTGGGATCTCCTCTAACTGTTGGGCTGCTGATCTGTTTTCGAAGAGGTCTTTCCCCAATAGATGCAAGTGGATTTTGCAAGGTTGCAGCGTAATTCCTATTCACGCTTCTATCTCAAGAGTCTTCAGGCGTTCAAGATCTTGAACTAGGAGTATGGGAGGCAACTACAAAACCAAGCTGTAGTATCTTGGCACTGGGTATGAGAGCCTGCAAACCAGGACTGGATTTTTTTCCCCTCAGGATAGGAGTTACTATATCTCTCTTTGACATCGACTTCATCCTCATTTGATTGTCAACTGTTTGTCATCCAACAGCCACCCCGCCAAGTTATGCAAGGAGAAGAGAAAGGAAGAAGAACCACCCTCACTGACCCAGAGAACTGAGCTCCACTGCTATCATCTCCCACCTGCAAAGACCTGGTACTGGAGTCTGCTGTTTTCCTCTGCCTTCCCCAGGCCCCTTTCCTTTTATGCAGTATCATTGCATCATATTGCATCATTGCATCGTATGCGGCAGTGGAAGATGCTGCCACAAAGGAGAGTGGCGGAGTCTCCTTCTTGGGAGGTTTTTAAGCAGAGGCTGGATGGCCATCTGTCGGGAATTCTTTGATGGGGGTTCCTGCATGGCAGGGGGTTGGACTGGATGGCCCTCGAGGTCTCTTCCAACTCTGTGATTCTATGATTCTATGATTTCACAGTTTAAACTTGAGGTCAGAGAACTTCCTCACACAGACGCAGACCTCCAGGCGTCTCCAAATGCCTTTCTAGAGGTTGACCGGGAGAGGCATGTAAATAATAAACAAATATGCCAGTTGTCCTTCTTAACGATAAGAAGGACCCCAGCCCGGGATCCATCGGCGGGAGTATCGGCAGTCAGCCATTCAGGAGGGTACAGCACTGCAGGCTCTTTCTGCAACTTCTCCTCCTATGATTGGGGGGTGGGGGCTGCATCAGTGGGTCCCTTCCTCCCCTCCTTCTGAACAAGGAGGGTGGAAAAGGAAGAGGGCAAAGGCCCGGTTAGAGAAAACCCACAGCAAGTCTCCCAAAGAAAAGGGCCGGTGACCCCACACCATGACCCCCAGGTGACCCCCAGGCCTTGTCGAGAGCCCCTTCCAGTTGTTTGCCTCTCCGGCTCCCAGACTTTGGTGTGCAGATTGCAGGTACGAGAACAATGGGGATTGTTTTCCCTCCAACAATGCTCCTTGAATCGAGCACCACCCACTCCAGATAGGTTCTTCACACACACACACACACACACACACACACACACACACGCCAGATTAGGCACCACTCTCTCCTCGCCCTGTCTCTTCCCAAGGTCTCCTCTTTACATTTCGTCCCAACCCCCCACCCCTCCCCCCACCTAAAAAAAAAGGTAAGGGAAAAAGAGGAAAAGACCAGGGGAAGCTTCAAATTCTTTTTCTTTTTCTTTTTCTTTTTCCTCTCTTTCTTTCTTTCTTTCTTTCTTTCTTTCTTTCTTTCTTTCTTTCTTTCTTTCTTTCTTTCTTTCTTTCTTTCTTTCTTCTTTTTGGCACAAGCTTTAAAATGATTACTGGGCTGGGGCACCTCCCTTATGAGGAAAGGTTAAAACATTTGGGACTCTTTAGTCTGGAAAAAAGGTACCTGAGGGGTGGGGGTATATGACTGAGACATAAAAAATAATGCAGGGCATGAGTCAAGTGGATAGAGGGACGTTCTTCTCCCTCTCGCAAAATGCCAGAACTAGGGGACATCCACTCAAACTGAGGGCTGGGAGAGTAAGAACAGACAAAAGAAAATATTTTGTCTCCTAGCACGTTGTGAGTCTGTGGAACTCCCTGTGGAACTCTCTGTGTAACTTTTCATGTATAATACAGCCCCTAAAGGTTTTTTTCAGCCGAAACTCGTTGGGCATCTTTTCAAATAAAAATATCTCTCTACTATAGCATCGTTCATAGGATGGCCACAAGTTTGGCAGCGACGTGACAGCACACACACACACAATTTTTTTTTTAGAAATATCAGGAATACCTGGATTTAGCACAGATGGCCTTCAGTTTACAGAAGAATGCTGAGATTCATTCTCTCTCTTTTGTTTAAAATTAAAACAGCATCCACCAAAGTTTGTAGCAGAAAACGACGCTATAAAGAGAAATGCAGAAGCATACGGAAAGCACCACAGGTACCCCGGTCAGAACACGCTCAGAAGCAGCTACAAAAACGGGAGGATGGAGTCGAAGCTGCATAAAGGTCCGTGGGCATAATTTGTGCATCCTGTACAAGTACAACCCGCGACAACGCAACTAGTGAGCATGAAAGCAGTGAATAACAAACACAGATTCTGAAAAAAGCAGGGAAAGACCGAATGGTTCCCAAACGAATGCAAATGCAGGAATCACCCGTTCCTGAATAAAACCAGGATTCTGATGAGAGGGCCTAGGTACATATACACACACAGATGCACACACCTACAAACGCAATAAAGCAAAGCAAAGTGTTCTGCTTATATACCGCCCCATACCACTTCAAGCAGTCTATGGGTGGTTTACAGTTTTTAGTTACAGTAATGCAGGCTACACATTGCCCCCCCTAGTAAGCTGGGTACTCATTTTACCGACCTCGGAAGGATGGAAGGCTGAGTGAACCTTGAGCACAGTTTTAACTGCAGTACAGGCATTTTAACCACTGCGCCAACATCCATACATGTCACTACGGTGAGGCTCGCACAAATAGGGGCCTCCGGTACTGACAGCCAAGAGAAAGAAACCAGAACGGAACCCCTGAGAAATCCCCCCTGGCAGGGGCCTTCCATTTGCAAAAAAAAAAAAAAAAAGGACCATGGTAAGAAACAGGGGCCGGGACTGTCTTTCCCGCCGTCCACTCCGGGCTTGGGTCTTACCTGCCATTTTGTTCGGCGGGGATGAGCTGGCCTGGCCGTGGTGAGGGGAGCTGTGGGACAGCAAAAGGTTCATGGAGTGTGGCTGCCCCGTGCTGTAAGCGTCCATGGCCAGCTTCTGGCGGAAGGCCTCCTCTTTCCTCCGGTTCGCAAACCAGTTGTAGACGCGGACTTCGGTAACCAGATTTGAACCCAAGCCGTGGGCTTTGGAGGGCGATACGCCTCGCTGGAGGCACTCTGCCCTAGAGAAATAAAGGGGACCACGTTGAAAAGGGGCCGGAAATAACTCGCATTACGGTGGCACGGTTGGCGGATATATCCTTGCTCGAGGTCCATAAGGCCAATGAGCCGCCAAAGTTTATTTATTCTATTTACTGTATTTCTTTATTTAAAAATATTTCAACCCCACCTTTCTTCCCAAAAGGAACCACAGCAGCTTAAAAACATAAACCAGTCTTTTACAAGCCAAAAATGAGAGATGTACAAATCTTTTAAAAAAATAAATAAACGAGTATTATATTAAACTAATACTAAGAGCAATAAGGCATGAGTAAAGTGGATAGAGGGATGATCTTCTCCCTTTCACCAAATACCAGAACTAGGGGACATCCACTCAAACTGAGGGCTGGGAGAGTGAGAACAGACAAAAGAATTTTTTTTCCAACCAGCGTGTTGTTAGTCTATGGAACTCCCTGCCACAGGACGTGGGGATGGCATCTGGCCTGGATGCCTTCAAAAGGGGATTGGACAGATTCCTGGAGGGAAAGTCCATTACAGGTTACCAAACCATGAAGGAGATTTGTCATCTCCAGGCTTAAAACCAGGGTACTTCAAGGGCCAGATGCAGGGGAGTGCTATCAGGAGACAGATATCTAGTCTCGTGCCCTCCTGGACGCATCTGGTGGGGCCACTGTGAGATACAGGAAGCTGGACTAGATGGGCCTTTGGCCTGATCCAGCAGGGCTCTTCTTAGGTTCTTATGTTCCACAGTAAAGCGTATTTAAAAGAGAGCACACGCTTGCAAGCAGAGCCGTACCTAAAGCTGGGCGATCTTTAATGGCTGGCAGAATTGCAAAGGCTGCAAGAGACGGAGCCGGCCACACTGTTAGGCAGAGCAAGGCAGCCACCTTGGGCAGCAGAAGTGAACAGGCAGCAAGTAGTTCGTTATTTACTTTGGTGCAATGACAGCCATGGGTTATGCACCATCTAGTTCATTAAAAAAAAACAGTCTCTTTGAAGAAATCTTTAGGGACACCCTTGGTTAAAGCTTTGTTTAGATTCTCGCCACCTCACTGTTGAGTTTGACTTAGTTTCCGCGTCCTCGCATTGATACTTCTTGTCTGGTTATTTTGTTTTCATTCGATGATTTTGTTATATGTGTCTCCCACGTTACACTTATACTGATGTCAACGCACCTCCTGCACGGAGGCTCAGCACGGACATCGGCTGTGACGTTTTCAAACTCTTTATCTGCCGTTTTTCTGCACCGCCCTTGATGGGCTGGTGCTCGGACGGACAAAAAAGTGAGATTTGACTCGTGAAAGCTTGCAATCTGCGCAACTGTTCAGCAAAGCTACCCCTGACTCCTGCATTTCTACCAATTGTTTCTGACGTAAACCACCCAGCATAGCCCCCAGCACGCATGGGGCCATCTAGAAGCCTTTTGAAATTAAATACAGTGGACTCTCGTATAACAAACAGTTTGTATAACATAAAATCTGTACAACATGAAAAATTCCGGGGACAGGTGAAATTTGCTTAACAGAATTGTCTATGGGTCGAATCCATACAACGTAAAAATGGTCGCGATGAGGGATTACTCTGTTTCCAATGCAATCCTATGGGAAATTTGTATAAAGGAAAAATTGCTTAACGTAATTTCATTTGGAACGAATTAATTCCTTTACACAAGGTACCACTGTAGATAAATAAATAAGGAATAATCAGGGTCTTGGGGCAGCCCCGGCACGTGGTAGGTGGCACCTCCAGCTCCGTGGCAGGTGGCCCAGCGGCCTTCCCTCGATTGTTGACTGAGGCAATGAACAAACGGAGAATAGCAGGTTCTTTTCTTTTTATCCTTGGACACAGAATGTGCCAGGCAAAGATTTTACACACAATGGAGGGGGCACTGCTTTCAAACAACAGAAGTGCACCCTGCCAACCTGATTCCAGTTAATTCGAGGCTGGGTGAGAAGGCTCCTCATTTCCTTTCCTGCACCCCCGCCCCACTGTCAAGTTTTAGGGCTTCCCCCCCCCCGTCCCACTGTCAAGTTTTAGGGCTTCCCCCCGCCCTACTGTCAAGTTTTAGGGCTTCCCCCGCCCCACTGTCAAGTTTTAGGGCTTCCCCCCCCGCCCCACTGTCAAGTTTTAGGGCTGAATTTGTAGTTGGGAATTTAAACTTGTTTGGCGTCTGTGTGTTTGTTTTACCTGTTGCATTCTTCGACCAGGGCTTCCCTCTCTTCTTTGCTGGGGTTCTTTTGCCGGTCGTAGGCCTGGTAGAGGATCTGCTGCGAAGCCGGCCCCCACTTGAAGCGGTTGCGCCGCATCTTTTTGCTGGGGGTCTCGGCGCAGGCGTCGTCGATGGGGCCCACGCCCTGGCTCTGCTGGTTAAACTCTGGAAAGAGAAACAGCAGCTGATCTTGACTGGTTTTGTCTGTCATATTTCCAGAACCCTGGACTGTCTGGTTGAATTCTGAAAGAGAAAGGAGCAGATTTTGATCGGGCCTGTAGCCCCGGACATTCAAATAATAAAAGGAAAACCTTCATGCACAGAAGTATAGATTCAGTCCCCTAGCTTGCTGGACACCCAAGTCTTAGAGGGGCAATCCTTGATTTGTCTTAAACTCGCCCAAAACTAGGCAGTCAAATTTCAAATCCATGGGAGATCGGTTCCACCCACCCACCCACCCAGCGGATACTGAAATCTGTGGATAATAGCAAATGCTAAATGTATAGTACAGTAAAGAGTGAGAAAACCACAGAACAATGGTGAACAGAAGAGATACCATGCTGTACTGTATAATGTTTTCAGGCCGCGGATAAGTGAAACTGTGGATATGGAGGTCCTACTGCATTTGTTTCAGTTAGCAAAGCCCTGACTTCTTGGTTTAGCCGCTAAAGGGAATAGATCCAGAGTTTCCAAACTTGGGGTTCTCCAGATGTTCTTGGATTAAGACTCCCAGAAGCCCTCGCCACCAGATGTGCTAGCCAAGATTTCTGGGAGTTGCAGTCCAAGAACATCTGGGGACCCAAGCATGGGAAGAAGCTAACCTTTCTGGAGTTGTGATGTGGATGAAATGCCTACAATTTATTTATTTATTTTCTCTTTATCTATTTCATTTGTAGGCCACCCAACTAGCTAGGCACAACTCTGGGCAGTTGGCAACGGAACATACAAGAGCATAATTAAAATACCAATTGGACACCCATCCACCCAAAAATACAAAAGCAGTACCACTAAAGTGCATTAAAATACAATTCATTACAACAAACAGACATTTTACAATCCTTTTATAGACTTCATGTGATCAAGGAAATGTGTTAAAACTTTTCGGAACTGCTGCTTGGAACACTGTGACTTATGATCTGCTTGTTCACATTCTCTAAACTCTGACGTTGTGTAGTTTGACCCCCAAATCTTCACTAGAATGGAAACAGCAGTATTTCGGAGGACTGCTCCCATTGGCCAGGTAGATTTGGGCATTGTAGGATTTGTAGTCTGAATAAGAAGTTCTCCGCTCTGAAAGTAGGTGGGTCGGCAGTCAGGCCTGGAGGTGTGACCTTCCTGCCTTCTGAGTGGTCCCAACCAGGACGGATCAAGAAGTAAGAAGTTTGATGTAGGACGCTTGTCACCAACGGGGGCTGGGGGTCAACAACGTTTTGACATTTAAATGTCTGTGTTTTTGTATGCAGCTCTTTAAATCCCAGCAGTCAAGATAAAAAGGAGGACAGAAAGAGGAAGGAGTCCATGACTGGGACCTCTACGTGCTCTAACCAAGAAGCTGTTGACTCACTCCTGGTTCCATTTATCCAAACAATGAAAATTATCCGAGAGAAACATCTAGCGATAGCTTGCTTCTCCAGTTGGGGCAATGCAAGCAGGAGGAATCAACAAGATTATCTTTGGATGTGCCAGACGGCAACTACTTGGATCACTCTGCCCTGATGTCATTGTTCCCACCAGGAGACCTGGCTGCGAGTGACACAATAGCCTATTCACTCAAATCTCAGAAGACCAGAGGAAAGGGGGTGGGTTATTCTTCCCCAAGGGGGTGGGGGAAAGCTTCCTTCTTCCTTGGGTGTCTCCATGGGAGAAAGAAGAGGAGGGCGATGACCAGTTTCTCAAAGGAAAACTGTTAGACTTGGTTCCCAGACCCAGAAGGTATGACCCCTGCTGAGCGACACAGCACTGAGAGACCTTAGAAAGGTCCTGGAGAAGTACATGGGCAATGCAGATCTAAATCAGGGTTTGGTGGGGCCACTGCGAGATCCAGGAAGCTGGACTAGATGGGCCTTTGGGTTGATCCAGCATGGCTCCTCTTATGTTCTTCTGTTCCTGACCTTGGGTCTTCAGAGGTTCTTGGACGACAAGTCCCAGAAATCCTGGCATTGGCGCAGGCTGGTGGTGAAGGCTCCTGGGAGTTGTAGTCCAGGAACAGCTGGGGACCCAAGGTGAGGAACCCCTCTGGTTAGGTGAACCCAACAATCTGTTTGAAGACGACACGGCTTTGTAGGCTAACGCGTAATGCTTCATTAGGGAGGGGGACCGTTGGCAGTTAAGAGGCGGCGTTTGGATCCAGCAAGCCCTCAAACTCCAACACCTCCAATGAAAAGTGCAGGCCTGAACCATGAGCAGCACAATCGGGGCTTTGCCTCAGGTATCAACCTTCAGAAGGGGCTGAAATCTCTCGCTGGATTGACCAGCGAGGGCCGAGGGAATAAAAAAATGGCAGCGCTTCCTGCCGGTGTTTGCTTTCCTTTTAGTTTTTATTCTCAAAGCCAAAGCTGTAGACCAGTGGTTCTCAACCGGTGGGTCCCCAGATGTTCCTGGACTGCAACTCCCAGAAGCCTCCGCCACTCGTTGTGCTTTAAGGGTTTTCTGGGAGTTGCAGTCCAGGAACATCCAGGGACCCACCGGTTGAGAACCACTGCTGTAGACCCTTTGCAAAGGAGACCTGAGGTAGGAAACAGAGGTGAGTTCACAGAGGACACGCAACAGGCCAAGTTATATTGGGACACTAAGGCAGGAAAATCTAACGAGGGCCAGGCTCATCTTGTGAATCCAGAGCGCTGACCAGTTCCAAGGGAGAAGAACCTGCTGACTTTCTCTCCCAACAGTAGAGGAACATGAGAAATGGAACCAGGACATGGTTCCAGTTAGCCAGCATCGTCAAGTCCCATTGGCTAATGGGACTCCCGGTAGGAATCTCTCCCTATCATACCTGGAGATGCCCAGGGTTCCACCGGGCACCGTCCTTAAATCAGCTAGGATCTATGCCATTGAGTGCCTATAGATCCTCCCTATAATGTTCCTTCTTCAGCACCCCAAATGAGGAGCCTTTGGCCTCCAAGGTCTTTCAACATCTTTCAGTAGCCCTCACCCTTGTGGACAGCGATATGGTAATGATTATGGGACTCGTCGTCCTGAAGATCTGGCCTGCCCAAGGGTTCCTCAGCAGCTCTGCTCAAAAAGCATTGGGTTTGGGTTCAGATTGAGCGAGGTCAAAAATAAGTCCAAACATTTGCCTGTAACTCAACCCCCCGAATGGATCGCAAACGCATAACACAGGCACAGACATGCAGCCGGGAAGATCAAGAGCCGACCCCAGTGTTCAAAATCGCGGTACTTACGCCTGAGGATCTCTCTTTGCTTCCGGACATACCACGTGTAGAGCGCCGCCCGTTTCTGCGTTTTCATGGGCGTTCCTTTGTTGAGGTGCTGAGACAGGTGGGATTGGTTCAGGCCAGTGACGTCCACCACCTCCCTCTGGGGGATGTTGTGTTGCTGCATGTAGCCTTTGATCATTTTGGCGGCCCGCCAAGGGTCCTCGCTAAACGGGGAAGAAACAAACAAACTTAGCCTCCTGCCAGAGGAACGACACCAGGAACAGCCCTATCTGGTTTAGGGTTGTATTTCTTATCCTGAATTTTTTTTTTTTGGGGGGGGGGGCGGGTGAGGCGCCCCCTTCCCACTTGGCTCGAACACCTGGGGAGATTTAAGTAAGAGAAACTACACCTCTTCTCCTCTCCCAGTTGGGACAAATATAAATTTGGAAGCGAATTATAATCCTATAATAGCAAGCTTAGAATTGCAGGATCCAATGGATCATCAAATCCACCCAGTGGGGAATCAAACTCCCCATCTGTGTTCTTGCAGTCAGAGACCTAGACCACTGAATTAATTACGTAACATTTTTTTCTCATGAATGAACCCGATCACCAACCATGATGGACTGACAGAGATCTAGGCTATTAATAGATTTCAGGCCCCATCTACATGTCCCTTAAAACCCTTCCCCAATTCCTCAATATGTCCATGAGAATAAAAGAAAAGTGTTATTAAAGTATATTGGAGATGGATGCCTAGATGCCCTAAGCACCTCCGATCTCGCCTGATCTCGGAAGCTAAGCAGGGTCGCCCCAGGTTAGTACTTGGATGGGAGACCACCAAGGAATACCGGGTGCTGTAGGCGCCTGGAGTAGGAACTGGCAAGCCAAGCCAGTATTCCTGCCAAGAAAACTCCATGGACATGGGGTCAAGGAGGGTCAGTCATGACTGTAACGACACAACACCTGTCTTGAAAAGGGCCCTATCCCTTTGCTGTTGTTGAAGGAAAACTCTACAGCCACTCCAGTCCACATCTACCTGGGAACACAGGTGGCAGAGATTTCTCAATTTGTTCTTTGACTCAGGCAGCAAAATATATCGGGTCAGCATTAACCCACCGCGTAATTTTCCTCTTTGTCCAAAACCGTCTTGCCTACTTACACCATTGTAATGCGCTTTCTCATTTAAGATGCTATTAGGTTCTGGGTTGTTTCGGTTGCAAAAGACCCAAGACACCCACATTTTGGAAATCGGGGCGTGACTCCGTTTGCTTTGGGTCGAGGGCAAAACAAAAGATACCCCCTCCGAAGAAAGATTAGCACTTCTCTCAGCCTAGACCCGCTTCGGAGTGCTATCATGTTTTCTCCAAAACCCAACGGTTGGTGATGGTTGCCCTCCGTGTATGTCCAAAACTCCGAGATCGGAGCCAGATGTGTGCTGAGTGACGGAAACTGCGAGCATGAAAACAGAGGAGTCCCCTGGCATATGTCCGCGGCTGAGCGGAAATTCCCTAACCCCCAGATGGCTTTTGGAAATATTATTTTGCCCACCCCTCAGCGACTCCTTGGCCATCTTCACGACATGAAGAGTGGGTAAATAAAACCCTACAACATCCTCCGGAGAGGTATGCCAAGAATTTATTCTACTAGATTATAAAACTCCCCCAGCTCACTGCCAGAGAACAAGCTATCTAATCTATATCTCTCTGTACACACACACACACACACACACACACACACACACACACACACAGAGAGAGAGAGAGAGAGAGAGAGAGAGAGAGAGGTAGGTGAGTTGACCAGGTCCTGTTAGGCCCCAAAAACAGAGTAAATGTCCCAAATAACAGCTGCACCGTAGTATTTTCGTCATAAAGTTGTTACCAAATGTGACGAAGCTGTCTTTCAGACTTGACTAAACACTTCAGATAAGGCGTTCAAGAAAGAAGATCAGAGTGGGCCAAATTAAAAAAAAAATCACCATGATAAAAACCTGCTTTGTGATGTAAAACGATAAACCTGATCATGCAGATTTAGGAATCTCTGCAGATTAGGCCCACTGACCTGGGAGTAAAACCAGCTGAAATTGAATTAAGCACATCTAGCTCTGCACTGATTCTAATGTACTAAACATCAAGCATATATTTTCTTTATTTATACAATGCCACTCTCCTTCTAAGACTGGCATTTAAGGCAGAAATATGCAGAGGTCGCACACAGATATGCCTATTTTTTATTGACTTGATTGTACTGGACTGTATATTATCCCTCATTACTGTAAGCCGCCTAGGGTCCTTTTCTAAGAAGAAAGGCGGGGTAAAAAACAACAACCCTAAAATAAAATAAAAACATTTAGGGGGACAGGAAGGGTGTTGTTTGGCTGCTACCAAAACCACTGGAGATCAGAAATCTTTTTTAAAGGAAATAAATCTTGTCTTTTCTTTGGAAAATCAGCTTAACTCGAGACCCTTCTGTATTTTCTGAGTGCCACTGGTTAGGGTGACCCTTGGCATTGCCCAAAAAAAAGGGTTGGTGGTGGCCAAGGAAGACACAGGTCTCCATAAAACTCCATTAGTTCCTTGAGACCCATCATTGCAACATTAGAAAGGACTGGCAGGATGCCTGGGGAATGGTGCTGCTGTCACCCCAGTGGGACAGGCTGTGAGCCGGCGGCAGTGACGTTTGTCCCAGATGAATCTGGTCCTTGAGGCCTGTGGATGATGGGCTACTTTCAAGTCAGGGGTGCCCCTTGCTTATGGTTCTCACCCTTCGGCTAGACTCGGACTGGACAGCTCTTCAAATAAAGGACATTTTAAGTGAAAGGGACTGCAGAGAGGTGCCTAATGATTGCTAACAGAGTTCCTTTTTGTCCAGAAAGTTCTCTTTCCACCTGAGCGCCGTGTACACAACAAATCGCACAGTGTGTTTTTCTCTAACTCCTACTCCAGCTCTTTCGGCGAGGACAATGGCTCCTTGGAAAGCAAACAGGGAGATCTTTGGGTGGAGGGGTGGGAGCTTTCCCCCTGGGGGGCCTGGGGCTTGGTGGTTGTTTGCACAAGACGGAACCTTTGCCCTGAAATGTGGGGCGGAGAAAGGACAGCAGTGGCACGGCCTTGGTGGTTCCCTTCCATGCCTGCGAGACCTCCCTAAATGGCAAACGGGAATAAACCCAAACATCGGACCTTCTCCTAATGAGGCATCCTCTGGAGGTTTCTGATGACAACAACCATCAGCAGCAGGCAGTATAGCCAACGGGAGGGGGCGGGTTATCGGTAGTACAGATTTCAGCATCCACGGCTGATCACAGAGAGTAGGACCTTGTGATGTCATACAGGCAGGACAAGCAAAGTTTGGGAAGGACATAAAAACATTATAGTAGGACCCCAGTATCTACTGGGGATTGGTTCCAGGCTTTCCAGTGGACAACGAAAACTGTGGATAAGAGAGAACGCCAATCCCCCCCCCAAAAAAAACTGTTGCTTTGTGACAATAGCATGCTTTACGGCTGCTGTTTGGCAACAGTAGTTTGCTTTACAGCTGCTGTTTGTAACAGTAGCTTGCTTTGTGGCTGCTGAATTATTTCTTTAAGTTTTTTCCTCTGGCAACTGTGGATAACTGAATCAGTGGATATGGGGGTCCTACTGTACCCCAGCAGGCTGTGGTGCTGATTAGAGATGGGCAAGCTTATTTAAATTTATATTTGATCTATTTAAAACATTTTTCACTGCCTTTCTCCTTGGGGAACGGTGCTTACAAAACTGAAGGGTAAGCTATGAAGTTGAAGACAATGGGTATGCAACAGTTCTTAACACCTTTAAGACAGTCATCAGAGCTAAGAACAAGGAGGGTGAAGAGTCCACTTACATCATTTAAAAAGCAATGTTAATGCTAAACACAATCAGTAAACAAATGTACGAAAAAAGCCCACTCTATGAGACGGAAAACAGAAAAATGGAAAAGAGGGTAGTACTACAAAACCAGTCCAAGCAGGAATGCATAACAATCAATCTAAAAAGAAATCACATAAGAGGTAGAAAGTTAGAGGGAAGGTTTTCCTGAAGAGAAAGTTCTTTGCTTGGTTGCAGAAGGATAGCAAAGATGGGGCCAGTCGGGCCTCCTATGGGAGGGAGTTCCAAAGCCTGGAAGCAGCCACAGAGAAGGCCCTGTCTGTCCTGTGTCCCCAAATGCACCTGTGAAGGTGGCAGGACTCCTTCCTACAACCACGCTCACCCCACCTAGAGAAGCAGGGCAATTCCTGAGACATCAGGCGTGATTGCTGGGACGTAGCAACGCCCAGTGCAGCCCCAAACACGACTGGTACAAGACAGCACGCTCAGCATTCCCTCACCCATCTTCGTGAGTCACTGTTTTACATGTGATCCCAGGCGATCAATCCCGTTGAGGACACTCCCTGCCTTGGTGATAAAAGCAGAGCTCCTGATCACAGGCGGTCTCGTTGTGGAAAAACAAATCAAGGATGGCCTGAACCTTTTTTGTTCAACACGAGGAGGGCAGACCGAGCGTGAACGGAGGCAAGGCTGCCAGGTCAGCAGCGTCCAATCGTCTGACATTTCAAACCGAACCCTGAAACCAGGGCTGCATTCTGGAGATGTCAAAGTGGTGGCAGGAGGGAGACCGGTCCCCCAACAATTGCGAAACAGGATGCGTGCGGGCAAGAGACAACACAGAAGCTCGGGGACGGATTTAGAAGCCAATTAATGCAAATATAAATGTACAATTTGAATTTCAATGCCAATTTAAGCAGCAGTCGCTCGAGAACGTACAAGATTCCGAAAGAGACACGGTGCTTCTGAGCATGTTTAAAAGGAACGCCACCGTGGGGAGCGAGGGCTGTCCAGATGGAAGCATCCCAGTCTTGAAGATTCAGCAGAAAATTGATTCCAAGGCCTCACACTTGAGGCCAGATCCTAAGAGCTAACAGTAACAACCATACCTTGGGGTGTGGGATTTGTGCATGTGCATTCCCCCCCCCCCTTGCATACTTTCACTCGTATGCTAAACAACTGCATCGGTCTTGGACAGGCCAAGCTATTGGTCAATGGGACCAGGGTCCGTGCCGGTCCTATCATGAGACAGAACGAACCAGCAGGTTGGGACCATCGTTGGTCCTTTAATTTTTTCGACCTGTTTTGAGCGGCTAGGCCCAAACACCACGTAGACCAGATAGGTCCAAACGTCGGCCCTCCTGATGTTTTGGACCACAACTCCCAGAATTCTAAGCTTAGATTGCCAATGGGAAAGGATTGTGGGAGCTGTAGTCCAAAACATCTGGAGGGCCGAAGTTTGGGCGTGCCTGACCTAGATGTTATTAATTTGTTTCCAAAGCAGAAGAAAGTCTTGTCTTGATACTGCCTTCAGGATCCTGATCTTGGCTTCAGATCAAATTGGCTTTGAAAGTTGTGCATCAAAGGCTGAGCTTTTTTTAAAAAAAAAAATCTGCAACCAATCCCTCTGGTTTATGAGCCATGAGAACACGGCAGTCATGAGAACGGATGTCTTACTTTCGGATTCTGCGCCCAGGCAAAAGAATCCGCGCTCGGGCCCGGCCATGCTCCCGGCTGGCTGGTCAAAAGCATCTCCAGACCGAGCCAGTTCATGACCAGTTCGCCCGTGTGACTCACGGTGGAAAATCACCTGCTTTTTCCAGGGCAGAAGGCAGAACGACAGGTAAGCAAACCAAGGACTAAGGAACGACAGCGAGAGATGGGAGGCACGCTGCAACCAAACAAAGAAACAACCACCAATGCCAATATTTCAGATTTGTGCCATTATCCTTTGGTTGCGCTGTGCATCTCTGGATATTATATGGGACTGAGAAATGCCAACTGCAACCAGCTTTACATCAAATTCCCTGCTCCTTTTTAAGGACCTTCCTTTTAATTCAAAAATATTTTCACAGAGTTCATGCATTTGTTCTTCTCTTTGAAGGACGAATTGATCTCTTTGCTATAGAATGGTGGGATTGGGCAGTGATGAAGGAAGGGTGGGGGACCAGGAGGATGTATCCAAATTTTTTAAAAAGAGGGCACAAGGCTGAACAGTTCGGGAACCAAGAGAGTGTTGGATGGTGTCTTGGAATATCAGAAGCTGAGCCATGAAAATCATTCCGTATCTGCTTCCCAGTGATCTCCTCTCTACGGGATCTACCTCGCAAGGTCGTGGTCAGGAAGACAAAGTAGAGGAAAAAGAGAGCCACTAGACAAAAAGGAGATGCACAACAAAAACCATAATGCCCCCTCTTCCAAAAAAGTACTGTCGTTTCTTTGATCAACGGTTTGCTTCTGGGTCTATCTGTTCCCTTCTCCCTGAGGACCCAACCTCAAACGGTGCCCCGTTTGAACGAACTATGAAACAAAAATGATTCCCCAAATGGCTGTAAGGTGTTTCCAGACAGGGGGTTCAAATGACAAGACACAAGAAGTCTACTCCATCTTTTCTGCCTTAACATACATATTTCATCATGACGAAGATGAGGATGTCAAGAGAATTCAGACAATACTGCAGGTAGTTGCAGATCTCAGAAGGAACAACATCAGAGCTACAAAAACAAAGCAGTAGCACATCGCCTGCAACAATATATAAGTTTATAGAATGACTGGTGGAGTCAGTTCAGGATATATTTTTTCCAGGTCCACTACAGTCAATGAGAATAATGATAATATATTTCCCAACATCCAGGCGTAGGAGTGGTACAACACCATCTCTACATTTTGCTTCTCATTAATCATGGAATCCAGAGTTTGGCTCAGCAGAGTTCAAGGGGCGATCACCTTGGATGTACACATTACTATGAATGTGGACAAATTTTCCTCAGTGTCACAGGTTAAAGGCAATCTTGTGTTCGTTATCAGTGGATGGAGCTGTGTGGTATGTCCTCCCCCCCACTCAAGTGATGGAGGCTGGAACAAGAAAACTATACCCAAACTTGGAAAATAAGCGTAATATTAAGTCTCAGTAGGTCATTTCTTATTTACAGGCGCAATATGCTAGATACTCTCAAGGAAAGGCAGTTGACATTATAAATAAAAGTTTAACTTTTTTGACTCTTTAAAATTCTTATTTAAGGCCACTTCTAACATTTTGTTTATCTTCTTCTTGAGAATTGTTTAATATGTGTTGATATTTACATGCTCATTTAAGATTTCTCTGACCTACTGTTGCCTACTTGGGTCCTGAAACATGAGAAGTACCCTAAAAATAATAACTAAATACAGTTTCAAGTATCAGAGAAGTTACCATAATGGTTATAGTAAAAGACGCCCATTATACGCTTTTGGAAATGAATCCAGAATCCTCTCAGAGGCTAACAGCGCTGCCGAAGAAGGAGGAGGAGGAGGAGGAGAAGGAGAAGAAGAAGAAGAAGAAGAAGAAGAAGAAGAAGTAGAAGTAAGAAAGATAGAAAGAAAGAAAGAAAGAAAGAAAGAAAGAAAGAAAGAAAGAAAGAAAGAAAGAAAGAAAGAAAGAAAGAAAGAAAGAAAGAAAGAAAGAAATGTGACTTTCCCATATTTTGTTATTCCCAAGTGAATAAAACAGCTACTGTAAATTACGTTTTTTTTTTAAATTATGTTACAAATATCTGGCCTATGGTTAAAAAGCACACCTAAGTCCTGACGCCCCCTCCGGTGTAACAATAGAACTAACTTAAAAAGTAACATTGCAAAAGAAGTACAGGTATTTATTTCTTATTGCGTCACAATCCTGACATCACTTAGTTAAGAGTTAGTTACTTCAAAAGGAAAAGGAATTACAAACGATCCATTGGCTATCATCAAGCAAAGACAGCCACATCGAGGAACGAGGTTTATATCTGTTAAACTGATCACATCTGTGATTTCCTGGGTAGAACTTCCCACTTTTTCTAATGCAATTCTTTTTCAGAGCGGCAGACTGATCACATGTCGAAAAAGGAGGTCGCATTTTCCCCACCTCCTTGCGACTTGTGTTTTCCAACAGAGAACGCAACCCTGGGCTGCAGGAAATAGTGTCTATGGCAGACATGTCCAAACTTCAGCCCTCCAGATGTTTTGGACCACAGCTCCCACAGTCCTTTGTCATTGGCAATCAAAGCTTCGAATTCTGGGAGTTGTGCTCCAAAACATCAGGAGGGCCACAGTTTGGACATGCCTGGTCGATGGTCACACAGCATCCCATTGTGTCGCTCCAAGGGCCACAGATGATGAGCAGGGGCAGGCTCTCAAAAGCCACGCTGCCAATTCTCCGTGGGCATGTGTCGTCAGGACTGCTTAAGATGCCACGTTGGGGGTTGAGTCAGGGGTGACGGTGGTTTCATAACCTATTGGATAGTGTGCATGGACGGTCATGTAAAGGAACAAGACCTCAGGATTATGTTTATAGGAATTAAATCATTCACTACTAGGTCATTGATGGGGCACAGGAATCTGGATGAAGTAATAACAAGGCTGTCACATTTTGCTGTTGCATGGCAGAGATTGGCCAATGCAAGGCCTACTCTGCCATTTGGCAGAACGAGAAAGCCGTCTCAGGCAGAAGACGCACTGAATAAAATATTGAATATTCTTTAATACTTTTGTCGTTTTACTTCTACTGCCAGGGATGGGCGGGAACACCTATGGGTTTTTCTTCTTCATGTGTCAGAAAAAAATTGGCTGGTTTTAGCTTGCTCTGTGCCCTAAGCACATCCGTTCTCGCCTGATTTCAGAAGCTAAGCAGGGTTAGTGGTTGGATGGGCAACCATCAGGGAATACATGCCAGATGCAGGGGAGTGGTATCAGGAGACAGATATCTAGTCTCATGCGCTCCCAAACGCATCTGGTGGAGCCGCTGTGAGATACAGGAAGCTGGACTAGATGGGCCTTTGGTCTGATCCAGCATGGCTCTTCTTATGTTCTTATGTTAATACCAGGTGCTGTAGGCGCCTGGAGTAGGAACTGGCAAACCCCTCCAGTACTCCTGGCAAGAAAACTCCGTGGACATGGGGTCACAAAGAGTCGGTCAACCACACACACACGGAGGAAAATATCAAGGCCAGCTCTGAACAAAAACCCATGACAGACAATGTCAGAAATAGCGACCAGATATGTGTTTCCTTTTATCGGTTTAAATTCCTCTTTCGTGGGTGCGTTTCTTTCTGGGATGGACGTTCTAAACTGGAAGGTTCATGCCAGCTCGCTGAAGACGGCTTCTCAACCCCTCAGGCTCCTAAATCCAATTGCTGGCAGGGTAGTCTCACTGAACACATCTCTGAATGTTAATTGATTTATTGAGTCATTGGATCTGCTCCAATTAGGAGCAGCTATTGGGTTGATGTCCCAAGTGGAACCTATGCAACTCAAAAGTGGATTTCAGGAAAGATGACTCATAGGCACCATGGGGTAAGGGAGCACCCAAGCCCGGGAAACATAATTTTGAAAGAGAGCAACACCCGCATCAGATATTGGCATTATTTTTAAAATCACAGCAAGAAGATAACAGGAAAAAAAAACAAAGATAAAAAGCAAACAAGGAGCTCACGAAAGATAGAAGGAGAGACAGAAAGACAAACGAACTCGTTGGAGATAATGTGGATTTCGCCCCCCCCCCAAGGAAGTGGCTACATGAGCTTTCATTAGCAATTGAAAATTAATCACCCTTGTTCTCAGAGAGCAGAGGGACACCCGTTTGTATCCAGGGCTCTGTTTTATGCAAATCTGGAGTAGGCACATTTTCAAAATCACTTCGCTCATGACTTCAACCAGCTGTAACACTTCCAAAATGCACACAAACTGAGTTCACATAAAAGCTGGGAGGGGGGCAATTAAAATCATAATCGTTATTACTAATTACTCAAAAATGCCAGGCACCATCAATCAGAATTATAAAAACATTGACTGCTATTATAGAACAGATACAAGTTTTAAGCAAAAACCTAAGTAGATGTTAAATATTGGGGCAGTATGTGTGCTATCCTCATGATGACTTTTTAAAAATAGCTTTGAGGTATCTTCAGCTGCTTATAATATTGTGTGAAATTTCTTGATAGTTCTGTCAAAGCTCCAAGGACTGGGGACCACTGAAGTGTGTTTCATCCACAAGCAAGATGTTTGGATTGCCAGATCTCTGTATTTTGTTAATTTTCCCCAATTCTTTATCTTCAACTCAGGCATCCCTTGGAACTGCCATGTCAATGAACTGTGCCAGTCTGTTGACTACTGCCCTTGTAACCTCTTCGCGGACCCATTTATTGAGTTGATTTTGGTTTCAATTTGCCATCCGAGTTTCCTACGTTTTGGGGACAGCTCAGGTTTTAAGGGTTAGCGATTCTCTATGTTTTGTGGGTGGCACAGGATCGTGGTATTTTAATTGGTGTTAACCACCCAGAGCAGTGCTTCTGCACTAGATGGGTGGGATATAAATGTAATGATTTTTTTTTAAAAAAAATACTATGTTGAATGTGTTAGTTATATTCAAGGTGTCTACCAGCTTGGATCTGGAAATCCCACAATACCTTAACTTGGTCATTTTCTGGCACCTTCTAGTAGTTCTTTGGAAACTGGAAAGTTCTATTTTTTGCATATTGACCAAATGCACCATTGCTGTCATCAATTGACCATGACTTCCAATATCCCACAGCCCGCCTGACAGCAAAATGTGTTCAACTAATCCTGGCTAAATCCTAAGACCTTTCTTTTCAGCAAACTTTCCCTGAGTTATGGTCTACCTATTGTGCATCTTTTGTATCAATCTACCATACAGGATCATATCGACTTTGTGCTTATAACCACTTATAACCTTGTGTTATTGCATTGGTTTATGTTTTCAATGTTAGTTTCCATCCCTCATAACTTTTACATGGGATTTCTACTCTCTCTTTAAGTGCTCGCCTTCTCTTGTAGCGTTAATGTTGTCTTTTAATGCGGTAAAAGATGTCCCTCAATTCCTTGTTCTCAAACCTGAATATGCCTGACTTGTTCTGGACTGTATATTGTCCCTCATTACCGTAAGCCGCCTTGGGTCCTTTTCCAAGGAGAAAGGCGGGGTTAAAAGACTCTGAAATAAATAAATAAAATAAAGACATTTGAGAAAACCTCCAGCAGGATGGTGACAATTACTAGGGGTCTTCTCTTTGTTCATTTTAAGGCTAGGCTCGGAAAGACGGGACCAACACTCAGCCAAGTTTTTCCCTTGTTCGCTACACAACGCACCACTCCCCAAGTCTACACCAACCCACAAACTGGATTTGATTTACAACTCGGCCACAGAATACTCCCCTTGTTCTTATTCTTTCTCCTGCTTTCTCCCTTAATTGCCAGCCCTCGTGTTTCGCTGGGTTGATGATTTATAGAAATAAATTAAGGCCGGCCAAAAGCCCCACGTGCTGGAAGTTTATTTGGTGTGGTATCGGCTACGCGATCAGTTTGGGGGGCCTGACAGGCATGAGAGAGAGATTTACTTAAAACAATAAGCACTGGCTTACGGTGGCACCCAACATTGTCTTGTACAGGTCATAGGTTTCAGGGGTAGAGTGTATCTAAACATGGAGGTTCTACTTAACGGGGCGAGCCGCCTGGTTTCCTAACAAATCAAAACACACCGGCCAGGTTTCGGTTTTTTAGACCGTACCTTACCAAAGATAGAGGGTTGCATCTAATGATGACATTGTGAAATATGAAATAAATATGGGGAAACACATATGAAATAAATATGGGAAAACACATATGAAAAAAATATGGGAAAACACATCCTTCTGACCCCACCCCAGCCCAAGAAAATAACGTGAGCCTCATTACCAACAATGTGGCACTGGACAATTAAAACATTCTTAACTCTACTTTGCTTTTAATCTCATTTTTAAGCAATAAATTGGCTATTTTATCTGCGTTCTTTTTAATTCTAAAGTCTTCTGTATCCATTTTGGTTTTACATAAAGGTGGCTTTCCCCACCCACCCCCATTCCTTATCAATCCCCTTGAGCTTTTGAATTGTGTTGTTGTGTTTATCCTGTGTGCGAAGATTTTCTTGCTTTTAAAAACAAAGACATCCATCTGAAAGCAGCAGCTTTTCTTAGTTTGCTCATCCACACTCTGCATATGTTCAGAGGATCAGTATTCGTTACCTTTCTCGTTTCTGTACATATTTTTCTTATCAATAAATGCAACTGCATAATTGCTGTGTGTGGTTGGGGGGGGGGTTACAGCTTTAAATAAGAAAAGGGCATAGAGGAAGACCAGGTTTAAAAAGATTAAAAACAGGACCTATCCAGATGAGATAAATCTAGAATGTTCCAAGGCTGAGCCTCCATTTAAAAAAATTGATAGGTTAATCCTGGCAAACCCCTTTAGAAATGTTCAGCTGGAGAGCTACTGAATGCACAACAAATGACACACCTCCCGCATGAAGCTGCGCACATGAAGATGGTGTTAACATCTGGGACAAGTCAGCAGCACCTTATTCAGTGAAGCTCCTCCTTCAACCGCACTAAGGATCACATTGGACTCAATGGGGCTTCCTTCTGATAGGAGAGAGGTAGGGTTGTCCTTCCCAGTAGTTCTGCTTCGACAATGTTCGGCCAGAAGCCCGGTTTCTGTGAGACCCTCAGCTCCCTGAACTAAAAGCTGGGAAGTCCTCTCTGTGTGGTGCAGTGAGCGGAGGAGGAACTCAGAGGACCTGGGTTCGAATGTCTACTTGGCCAGGGAAACTCCCCGGCCAGGGTGGCCCTGGTCAAAACCATGCCTTAAAACATCTCAAATACCTTGAAAACTGATTTGGGTTGCACTTTTTGATGTGCGCACAGGGCTCTTCTGCTTCCTTGCTTGGTGTCAGTGGTTCTCAACCTGTGGATCCCCAGATGTTCCCGGACTGCAACTCCCAGAAGCCTCCACCACTAGCTGTGCTGGCCAGGATTTCTGGGAGTTGCAGTCGAGGAACATCTGGGGACCCACCAGGTTGAGAACCACTGCTTTGGGTCAAGAGCAGCTGTGCTCCTATACATTTTACTGCACACACAAATGACTAGGATCAAACCCCCTGGAATGCAATGGGACCTTATGTGCAAGTATAGGATTGCACTGTCCATTGGTTCAGATCCAGGCTGCCCGATGCCCTAAAAAGTCATTAAAATTGATGGGCTGTGTGACTACAGAAGGAAAGGCCAAAGGGGCTATTAAAAGCAACCCCCTGTTATGGGCACAAGCCTATATAGGTCTACCTTCGCAGTGTGGCATCTGTCTAGATAGACTGACTTGTCCTACCATTTTCAGTGCAGGATGCTACAGTATTCGTGTTTTACTGGGAATCCACACCTGGCTTCCCTACCAAGGAAGCCGGCCTCGTGGTCCCACCCCTACACACACACACACCAGTTGCATTCCCAACACCTGCACTAGCCCACCATACAATTTCCTGAGAGGAAGACCTACTGAACTCAATGAGGCCCAAGTCGCGGCCTAAAATGACATCCTCCCTGAATTCCTCCATACTCTGCCTATTATTATTATTATTATTATTATTATTATTATTATTATTATTATTATTATTATTATTATTATTATTATTATTATTATTATTATTATTATTATTTCCACCTCCTCTCTTCCTCCCCGCAGCTCCCTGGCCTGGATCTGTATGTGACTTTATAATCCCAGAGACTTGAAACACGAGTCTACCATTCCTCACTAGCTCTGCGCCAAGTACTCGGGAGAAGAAACACGCCCTAAAACGCACACACCCTAAAAGGAAGAAGGCGAGGGCGCCGCACCTTGACCTATACAACCTTTTCGGAGCGATCTTCCCCGACAGTAATTCAAACAAAGACCAAAAAAAAAAAGTCGCCTCTTAGGATGAACAAATCGCTTTGCAAGCCATTTTAAGTGTTTATGGTGGCATTCCTCGGTTTAATTACTTAAAATTTGAGAGCCACTCCCAAGCAGGGGCGCTTACCCCCGGTGGGATCGGACCCCCGTGTCGGTCACGAGGCCTTCCTGAAATCCTATGGAAGTCAATAGATCCTCTTTCCGAAGGCTGGGCAATAAGGAATTAACACCCGGTTGGCGGGGATGGAGCGCCCTCTAAACCTTTAACCCCCCCCCCCAGCTCGGATTCCTCTCTGATCGACCCACAAAGTCGGTCCCATTCCGAGCCACCTTTGTTCCGGAAGGAAAGTCCCCGATCAGTCGCGCAATATTTGTTTGTTTGTTTTAAAAAGAGCCTTGGCGGATTTCGAACCCCTGGAGCTTGGCTCCAAAGGAAACAGGGCGTCGGTCGGGGAGGGGGCTGTAACAGTGCCCTCAAGTTGCGATCCGAAACCCAGCCTCGTCCGCGGCACATCCAGTCGGAACTCACTGCCTCAAGGACCGGAGTTTGCCCTTCCAACAAAATTCGTTCTATTCAATAATGTCTCTTTTCTGTTTAGAAAGAAGCCACCGTTAAGGGGTTCGGTTGACAAAAAGGGCAGCGAGGAGAGGAACCCGATTTAGAATCGGCCCGTCCTTCTTAATTCCTAACCGGACACGTTCCCTCGGCAGAACGAATCCGACAAAACCTAAAATATAATAAATCTGCTCAAGAGTTTTTACCTTGGGACTGTGAGACATTTTGAGCGGCGGGTCCGGCTTCCTTCCACTGCCCCGGCGAAAACCAAGCTAAACCAGGAATAAATTCCCAGCTGGTCTTTAAATTGAGGCGTAGTAGGTTAATAAATAGCAGGGTTTATTTAGTTGATATTTTGCTAACGAGGGAAAAAAAAACACACACACACACCACCACCACCCCTGTAAACTACGAGGGATAAATTAGTAACCAACTTTTCAAAGTTGGGTTTTCGGTTGGGGAGCGCTGCATTTAAGTAAATACCCTTAGATTAACAAAATAATACTTCAGCGAAGAGGTGAAAGTAGTCAAGTTGAAAACCCAAAAAGTTGTTGGTGTAAAGGACGGAAAAGATCTTAGTAAGAAGTGAAAGGATTGACTCGGAGTTAATTATTATTAGAGCCAATCTCCAGCAAACTAATGCCTTTTCTATGAAGTCAATGAACCTTTATTATTATTATTATTATTATTATTATTATTATTATTATTATTATT
>JAHTLZ010000038.1:8082236-8095436 GCA_023846285.1 Phrynocephalus versicolor | reverse complement strand
TTATTATTATTATTATTATTATTATTATTATTATTATTATTATTATTATTATTATTATTAATGATGCCTGTGAAATGTAGGGGTGAAATCATAAAGTGAACCTAACAGAATATTATATATTTCAAAGAAAAAAATTATTTTTAATCTCTTGATCTCTTGAAATCCATGAATATGGCCACCGTGATCTACACAGGGCACCTTAGGAACGTCAGAACATGCTGAGGTTATCATAGAATAATGAATTTCGATAATAATGGATATAAAGACACGTCCAACCCTCCCCTGCACGGCGTGGGTCTTTATTCCTGGGAGTTACCTCTGATTAAAGGTGGGCGCGCGCAGGGATGTCATTTTCCGATGGAATTACAAAATTTTCGAGTGTTTTTTTTTTAACAGAACAGACATTTCTTTTACCCCGCCAACACGCTATATTCCACCATCTTCCATATAATATACACATACCTTCTACATCCCCTATAAGCTCTCTTCCTCTATAACATTATGTTGTAGATATTATCTACCCACTCAATGTTGCATTTAGATGACTATTCTATACCCCCTTACACACGACTAAGGGAACCCAGTGCGCCACTGTTTAAACAAACTGAGCTGAATTAAAAACACCCCCCTTATTGCCACTCATTGAACCACCCACCCAGGCTGAAACACGGCTTCCTCTGGAGAGCCTACCTTATTTTTCTTTGTTCGCTGGGCCGTTTTGGATTAGCATTTGCAGAGAAAGTAGCAGGAGAGGGGGGGGGATAACTAGAAACGCAACATGTGTAGGTGAATCGGATTCTAACCGCATAAACAAAAACAGCCCCGAGAACCTACCTTCCTAGTTTCTTTTTTAACCCTACTTCAACGGGTTCCCCCCCACAGAGGAAATCCTGCACAGGTCCTATTAGGAATAAATCTTGTTCTGTTGCGTGGGGCATCATTTAGGGCGAGGTAAATAGCACTGAACCCCTAACCATCACGAGAGACCCTTGTTGGTAATCAAGGTGTAGCACCTAAACCTTTCGCTTCAAGGACAACCCCGGAACATCCGGAAAATAAAAGAGAAAAATGCATTGCATCTCGTTTATCTTGGCAGTTTTTTAAAAGCCATAAGCCTGTTAGAAGCCTGGGGTTTATCAGGAAATTTTGGAAAGATGCTTCCCTCCCCCCCTTTTAGGTGACAATCCTAAAAGCGTGCTTCCCAGGAGTCAAATCCCACGGAACACGGAATAAATGCAGATACTGTAATAGGACGCGAGAAGAGAGAGATGTAACATCCTTCCTAGAAAAAAATAATTCTCGGTTCTTTAAGAAGACCGAGGAAAGTGGAGTGAAAGGAGAATTTTTTTTTGGGGGGGGGCGGTTTTAATCCACCTCATGCGTTTGAAGGGAGGGGGAACCGGAGCCCAACCGCAGATCTTTTCTTCTGAAGCAGGTAATGCCGTATAGACAAAACCGAACAAATCCAAATCGCAAGTTTTGGGGACAACTTGTAAGGGAAACATTGATTTCACCCGGAGCTCTCCTGGGTTGGAATAATCATGCTTCTTTAAAAATGGAAAGCAGAAATCGACTGTGTGGGCGTGCGACTGAAGGACATACTGTACGCTGTATTGTTGTATTTTAGTATAATAAATAAGGGAAGTCTACGGCAGGGAGGCCACAAAAGGTGTGCGTAAAAACGAACGCAGACGGACACAATCGATGGATTGTGAGAATTCAACACCGTGATGATTGTCGCGGGTAAATTGAGAGAGACGTACGTGAAACCTAACCTAAGAGCCCGGAGTCCGGATAATAATATGATCACGTTGTTCGACAGCAGGCATCTCCAAACTTCGGCCCTCCAGATGTTTTGGACCTCAATTCCCACAGTCCTTTGCCATTTATTTATTTATTTATTTATTTATTTATTTATTTATTTTATTATCTAATGGCAATCTAAACTTAGGTTTCTAGGACTTGTGGTCCAAAACATCAGGAGGGCCAAAGTTTGGACATGCCTGTTGTACAGTTTGCAGGAGACGACGTTCATAACACAGGCCGGGAGGGCGAGGGGCAGGACAGGGGGAAGGAAGGAAGGAAGGCGACTTGCAACAGTTCGGTCCGAAATGGAACGTTCGCACCTGAGCGTTCCACCGCCTGGATCCGAACGTTCCATCGGTTTTCCCACGCGAACGTTCCATCCCTTTGATCCGAAAGGACCCCACACACACACCACCACCACCACCACTACGGTCCTGCCGCCTCCCTCCTACTACTGACCTGATCATCCGCTCCACTTCGGCCCTTTGCTCCACCGCCTCCTCGGTGTTGAGCGCCTGCAGCTCGCGCAGGATCTGCGGGGTGTCAAAATCGTCCCCGTCGTCGGAGCCTTCGTCCCCGGACAGCTTGCCCTTGCTGTGCCCGTTGGTGAGCGTGTGGAAGACCGGCTTGCTCTCCACCTCGCCGCCCCCGCCGCCGGGCGAGAGGGGCAAGTTTTCCAGCTTGACCCCATAGCCTCCGCCGGCCGCGCCGGGGCTGGGCATCAGCTCCTCCAGGGCTTGGATCAAGACCTCTTTGGTGACGCCGGAGGTGAGCAGCGCGTCCAGCAGTTCGTGTTGCAAAGCGCTCAGTTTGGACACCATTTTAATCCAGTGGTGGAGGAGGAGGGGGGGAAAGGGCCGAGAGAGAAAGCCAGGGGAAAGGGGGGGAGGAGGGGGCAGGGGGTAAAAAATAGGAACCCACGGACACCCCCCGCCCAGCCGCCTTCCAAAAATCTACCTGCTCCAGAGGTCCGGAAAAACAACAACTCCAAACCCCCCAAAAGTTTCCGCTGGGCACCTGTTCGCCTCTCCCGGGAGAGCCTGGGCGAAAATCTCCCCGGAGGGAGGAAGGATGATGCCTCGGCGGGCCTCTGCGCCCATTCGGCCGTCTCCATTAGGCAATATAAGATATGCAAATGAAGTGGGCCGGTCGGCGGGGGCATTCTGGCCCGATGCAAATGATGGGGCGAGAGGGGGTGGGGGGGTCAGGAGGGGAAGGCGTGTGGATTCTCTCTCTCTCTCTCTCCTTGGACTCGCAAGGAAGCGTACATCCCAGGGAAAGGAGTTTATGGCAGGGGGGTGTCTAGGGATCGCCAGATCTCTCGCCTCGCGTCCCCCCCCCTTTCCATCGTTTCCTCCCTTTTTTTTTTTTTTTTTTTTTGTACTTTGAACCTGTTGAGGCAGCGAGCCATCGAGAGACAGGGAAGAGAGAAGGGTTTGGGACAGTCTCTCGGTTTGGGACTTGGGGCGTGATGTGGAGGCGGTTAGGATCCCCCTGCCCACCCTTCCCGATCTACAGAGTTTTCTCTTTTTCCCCTTCTAAAGACCAGACTGAAGTCAACCCTGGCCAGATCGAACCTGATTTCCTGCCGTAATTTTTTTTTTTTAAAAAAAAGACCCCATTTTTAAAAGTGAACTTATTTCCTGGATAAGGTCCATCTTAAAAGCCGCTAGTCGGTAGATTTATTTGACTTGGGAGGAATAGCCATCAACTCCGCGCGGACTCTTCCTTGGTGTCTCTTAATTTCAATCGGACCCAGTTTTCCTAAGAGGGGAAACACCACCAGAACGAACTCTCATTAATTTTTGAGTCTGCCCCGTGATTAATTTATTTCGTCTTCCATTTTAAAAAATTAATTCCTCCCTTGGACCTACTATGAAAACAGGAAAACTCAATTAGTCCATATAATTTAAAACGCATGAAGTCCTTTTATTATCCCTCCACTATAAATGTTCCACTATGGTAATATTATCTAATGTGAGTGAGTGAATAAGATCTAGTGAAGAATTTATCATTTAACTGAGCCATGCGAATGGCTTCAAAATTCACAATCCTATTTAGGCTGATTTTGTTTGTTTGTTTGTTTACACAATGAGTTTAGGTGACAATCTTAAAATCAGAAGCTGCCGTAACCTTAAAAGGGCGGAAGTCATTGTCTACTGTGATAAAACGCCTTTTCCCCCTTTTAAAATATAAGTACTTTAGAAAAATTACGAGGCATGGCACTTTTGCTTCTGCATACAATACACGGAAAAGAATTTCTCATTGTCACACACAGAGAAACATCAAACTAATCACAAACTGTGCCCGTTTTGCCACTAAGAGTGCAAATCAACGTTCATGGTGACTGTTATAAATTGTGCACTGTTCCGCTGGACTTTTGTTTAAAGAAATGTTTGCACGATCCACCACATTTGGTGGCTTGAAGTTATGCAGTTTTACTTAAATGTAATTCTCACCCAGTTCACTGGGTCTTACTTCTAAGGAGATATCCCGAGGAAGCGGCCACAAAGGGGGCTTGTTAGCCGTTTCATCAAAATTCCCATTTGCCCTATAAGATTTACTCACAGGTAAACATGCATGTGATTGCAGCATCAAAGGGGCTTAAAAGAACATGGGTCACGCCTTAGATTTCAATGTTCCTTTTGGGTTTTTTTTTTCCTTTTCTTTCAGTACGCCCAAAAGAAGCAACTGAGCACTCCTATTTTACAGTTAATTGTGATTAATTCAACTAGGAGCTGGGCGGACGCGTGCGTTTTAATTGGTAGTTTGTTTCTCATATAAGGGCAGGAAAGGTTTTGAAGTATGCGATGCAATAAAGAATCAACTATTTCAACGAGAAGGGCAGCCTTTAAGGGGTTAAATGGTTAGCTGGATTCATTAACGACCCCAATTTTTAATTCTAAGGCCTCCCTGATCTAACTGGTCCTATGCTTTTTCTACAACGCCAGTTATTCTTTAATCCATTGATGAAAATAAGAGTCGGAACTTTAGAAGAGGAGGCATCATCCCACCTTGGAGGGGAATACCTCTTGTAGAATGCAGTCAGCTGTTGTGTCAGGCTGTTGAGCACAAACTAAACAAGCCAATGCCCCAAAGTCGTCTTTAGGTTTTTGTGTGAATTGTATACAAGCCTTGGCAGATTTTAGAATTCGGCTGCTCCCGTGCATACTGAAAAGTGAACCATAGCCAACGTACTGCAATTAACTTTTGGCGATACGGTGCCTTCAGTTGCACTGGGGTTTTCTTTAACTGCTCAACAGACCGACTGGACTTTATTTTTACCTCCGAGGACGCGACATCTTAACCTAAGTGCCTACCTGCGCGGTCTCTCTCTCTCTCTCTCTCTCTCTCTTTCACACTCAGGCACAGAAGTGCTCTTGAAGGCAACTCAAAACGCTACAATTCAGCCCAGGGTGGGGAAAAAACGTCTTAAACAGCGACTCTGAAAAAGGCAAGCCTTGCAGCCTATTTTATTCATTTTGAATAATTTTTTTTTGTACTCCGCCTTTCTCCTTGGAAAAGGACCCGAGGCGGCTTACAACACGGAAGGGCAATAGACATCCCAGGACGTTTAAGACCTACGCAAGGGCACGCTAAGCTTCAGGAGCGACAAGGAGCTTTGCTGTTTTGTCTTATTTTTAAAAGAGAAAATGAAAAACAGAATGGCTTTAATGTGGGAGAGAAGATTCCCCGTCTACTTTTTCAGCATCTTCTCAAAAGAGGAAAGCATTTTGTCTTCTATAGAGGTAGAGGGGTTAGGATCCTCCGTCCCTCCCTCCTCAATGACCGGAGAGAGGCTGGGGGGGTTTAAAAGCCATCACAAATACAATCAGCTCGCTCGCTCTCTCTCTCTCTCTCTCTCTCTCTCTCTCTGTTTCAAGTCTTGTTTACCTGCCTACGCGAAAAACGTCAGGTTACAGGGGGTACGGCTGCTCCCAAGGCCATTTTTTCCAGATCAGCAAAGCACACTCACTCACACACTCACACACACCCTCGGTCGATCTCCTTCAAACCCTTTCCAGTCTTGCCTCCCCAGGTGTGCTGGAAAGAGGTGGGACCCGGGACTTGGGGAGGCGGCTCTGGAAAACGCCAGGTAACAAGGAAGTGCCTCCAATCCTCCGGCTGTTTTCAACCCGGCGGGGGAGCGACCGCGAGCCCGAAGTTGACAGCCCGTTCGGAACCGATCGTTTGGGAAAACAACAACAACGCCACCCGGGGGGTTTAAAGGTGGAGACGATCGCGCAGGCGAGGCGTTTGGAGCGATCCAAAATACAAAAAACAAAAAAGCGCTCCGGGATGCCCGAAAAAAAAAGGTCGCGTGTTTTGCTCTCTGGCGGGTTTGGGTCGGGAAGGCCAACCCCACACCCCGCATAAGACACGCCAGGTTGACCTGCCTTGCACAGCGCGGGGTTTAGAAAGAGATCAAAATTGCGCCCGATCCTCTGAATCTCGCCCGTGTTTTCGCCTTTCGACTTGCACGCCTCCAGCCCCCCAAGGGAGGAAAAAGTAGGCGCGATCATCACCAGCCTTGTTTCCCCACCACCAACAACGGGTGAATTCTGGGCATGGTCGTTTACACAGAAAGAAAGAGGGAGCGTTTAAGATCGGCCCAAGAATCTCTTTAATCCTCTTTCCAATCCGGATTAGCCCGTCGCCTCTGGAAAGCCCACTCAAAAGAGGAGCGCAGAAGTAGTCAGGGTAGAACCCAGTTTCGCTGGATTATCTTATTTCTTGTCTTCGACAAGGGGGCTTTTCCTGGGAGCTCACCACTTCTTCTAGTTGACTACTGCCTGAGGGTAGGGCTGGGTGCATCCCTGGAGGACTGGCCCCAAAGCCTGCCTCGATGGTGCCACTGTGGACGGGTCCTTTGCTTTCCTTCCAGAATAGTTTGCACCATTTCCCAGGGAGTAAAGGGGTATCCCATAAGCAGGCTTGGGTATTTCTTTCATTTAAATTGCCCAGTCCCTATGTCAGGATAAAGAGCTGATCAGGTTGTATGTTGATCAATTTTCTGTGACACCCTGACAGGGGCTGGATTGCAGGGTTCCTTAGAAGAATATGTTCTTCTTTCCTCCTTCCAGGTTTGCATTTCTCCAGTGTTGATCATTATGATTATGGCACAACATTGTTATTCAATACGGTTTTGAAATGCTGCACCTATCTCACAGAGTCCCATAGTGATGGTTTTAACAATCACGGCTGCGGCGCCCAGACTCTGGAACTCCCTCCCACTAGAGGCCAAGGATGCCCCATCTCTGGTGTCTTTCCAGAAACAGGCAAAGACCTTTCTCTTCAGGCCAGCTTTCTCTGAATGATGGACTACCTATTATTTGTCTTTTATATGAATCTACCAGACATGATTAAACAGATTTTGTGCTTATAACTTTGTGTTTATATCTTCCCTTGTGTGATTGCACTGACACTATGTTTTCAATTTTCGTTTCCATCCCTCATAACTTTACATGGTCTTTTTTGTTGTTCAGTTGTGTCCAACTCCATGGACCACAGCATGCCAGGCCCTCCTGTCTTCCATTGCCTCCCAGAGTTTGGTCAAATCCATGTTGGTTGCATTGATCACACGATGACACCTGACACTGGCCAAACATCTCATTCTCTGCCATCCCCTTTTCCTTTTGCTTTCCATCTTTCCCAACATCAGGGACTTTTCCAAGGAGTCCTCTTTCCTCATGAGGTGTCCAAAGTACTGGAGCCTCAGCTTCAAAATCTGTCCTTCCAGTGAATTTTTAGTCTTCTCTTTAACTGCCCACGTTCTCCTGTAGCTTTAATGTTGTCTTTGATTGCTGTAAAGTGTCCCTCAAATCCGCTCTCAAACTTGAGTATGTCTTAATTGTACTGGACTGTATATTGTCCCTAATTACTGTTAAGCTGCCTTGGGTCCTTTTCCAAGGAGAAAGGCAGGGTAAAACAAATACTCAAAATAAAAATAAAATAAATCTCTTTCTCTCTCTCTCTCTCATTTGGTATTCTAAGCACCACTCTGTATGAGCTCTTGTTTACTAATGCAATGTGATAACAGTTCTTTCAGTAATGAATTTAGAACAAAAGACAGAACTGCAGCACTGGAAGGGACCTTATTAGATCATCAAGTCCAGCACCTTTTAAGGAGGCACAGTGACTCAAACCCCTAACTTCCTCCTCTGCCTATAGCCAAATTTCTAAATTACTGAGCTGCTCTTTCACAGAGGGGTGGGGAACCTTTGGGCCTCCAGATGTTTTGGACCGCAACTCCCAGAATTCTGAGCCTATATGGCCAATGATAGAGGAATGGGGGAGTTGTGGTCCAAAACATCTGGAGGGCTGAATGTTCCCCACCTGTGTTTTAGCAAGTTGTAACTGCTGGCGAGCCCAGTGGTTCAGGAACCTGGTTACTGAGCCAGAGGTTGGGGGTTCAATGCCCACCTCCAGATGTTTTGGACCACAACTCCCAGAATTCCAAGCCTGTATTGCCAACGACAAAGGACCGTGGGAGCTGTGGTCCAAAACATCTGGAGTGCTGAAGGTTCGCCACCACTGATCTATAGCAGGCATGTCCAAACTTCAACCCTAAAGATGTTTTGGACCACATCTCCCGCAATCCTTTGTCACTGGCAATCTAAGCTTAGAATTCTGGGAGTTGTGGTCCAAAACATCAGGAGGGCCGAAGTTTGGACATGCCTGATCTATAGGGCCTCCTGTAGTTATGCAGTTCTAAGATTGCAAATGTTATATGGCACAGGCGCAGTATATCTCTGAATGCCAGTTAAAGCGCAATCTAATTGCTTTTACTGAGCAATCTCAAACCCCAATGAGTCCTTGGGTCCTTTTTTCACGGAGAAAGGCATGATTAAAATTTAGTCCAATAAATAAATAAATAAATAATAAATAAAATATTTTGAAATGAATATATCAATAAATGCCCTAAGCTGGAAAGCAAAAGGTCATAAGCACAGGAGCATACAGTAAATGTAAAGTCCTGGTAAACTGAATGAATGGATAGGAAGGAAGGGAAATCTTCTACAGTACATCTTACTTTTTAAAAAGGTTATTAAGAAACAAAGCACTAAAAATGTTTGAGACCAGAGGAGTATAGAGCAAGGGGGGATTGTCCCAGGGAAGGGAGCTAATTGTTTTTACGTTGCTGTTTTCACTTTCTTAATTGAAATGCCTGATTTGATTTTCTGTTATTGATATTTATTAAAAATGACTTATTGTGTTGTGAACTGCCCACAGTGGCCTTGCAGTCTGATAAGCGGTATACAAATCAAAGTCATAAACGAATAAAGAAATCGGAAAGCCACCACTTCTGGCGAGGGGGGGGTCAGGCGCTCCCTTGGACCAGGGGACAGAAGGTGAGGAGATAACAAAAACAATGGAGATTTCAGAAGTGTGCTGTCTCTCCACCCAATTATCAAACCAAAGAAGGAAGCCTTTGAAATCGAGATAGACAGAGGTGAAGATTTGCCTTGCGTCTCCTTGCAGAGACGGGCAGGAAGAGAGGCTGAGGATGAGACCCCAGCCCAGACTCAGCAAACACTGATGTTTTCAACTAGGGACCAGCTCATAGGGAAGGGGATGAGGGTGTTTACAGGTGTGTTTGTGTGTGTGTGATAAAGCTAAGACTCCTGGCTGCAGACTGGTCAGCGGGACCCATCAAAAGGCAAGGATTCTGTCTTCTGCTCCTTAAAGGGACCATTTTCAGGTAAAAAGCGATGAAGTGGCAGGTTAGGTGATTGAGGAGAGATTCTGTCCAGCCGGAAAAGTCACTGCCTCTCTGAATATACCAGGTGTGGACAAAAAAAGTAGCAGCGCTGGGTCTGCTCTACCACTTTTCTGGTGGTTTTGCTGTAGTAGTTCAGCAAGGATTTGTAATTCCCAGTTCTTGAACACCAGTGACAACAACACAACTCCCTGCACCCTGGTTGTCATTAGGAGCCATCAGATCACTTCTGACTGTTGGCAAAACACATTTCAGACTAATAAATCCCCCCACCACAGTCTCCCATTGGGACAGAGCACTGAACCAAGGTTGTTGTTACGTACCATCTAATGGCTTACAACCATCTCCAAATGGTCACATCATTTCCAGTCCTGTGCCCAGCCGGGCTTTCCTTAAATGAAATGCTAAAACTAAGAAACTACGCTCCGAGTACTCGAAGACCGGATTTGTGTCCGGAAAGGCTGTGAGCCTTGTTTGGGATCAACACTCTTAACAAATACCTGGGTATAAAATTCTTCAGCTCGTCAACCCTTTTGTACCCAGGTCCACTTGACGGGTTCAGGGGTGGGATTTTAGGCCATCCGATTCAGTATCCCAACTCTCAGGGCCTTTCTCCGGAGGCCAGTTTGGCTGTTGTACTTGAGTGTCTGGAAGATCTAACCCAGAAAGAACTTCTGTTTTGGGCTGGCTGACATATATAAAAAATAAGGGATCTGCAGTGTTCGTCTGAGACGGTTATACCCAGTAGCTGAGCTCGATGCCCCTGCAGGTCTGAAGTCTTTCACTCCCTAGGCCAAAAACTATAGGAAGGACCGTGTGGGGAAAAAAATGAACGCCAAGTGGCCTTGAGGACGCACTGGCACAGCGGGAGATTCTTTTTTTCTTTTTTTTAATTTCCCTTGGCTTGCAAAATGTCAGCCATGGGTAGAAGGTGGTGGTGGTGGTGGGTGGGTGGGTGGAATGCGCAAGGGGGGAAGACCTCAGTTGGTTGGCCTTTGAGCAAATTCCATTTGATGAGAGCCCTGTTCTGTCACAGTGGGTAAGCTGGACCTTGGCCACTGCCTACCCTTTTGGTAACTCTAGGTTAACTAGTGGATCTTGTTTCCTTGTGACTCTGCCTCTGCCTCCTCCTCCTCCTCCTCCTCCTTCTCCCCCACCCCCACACCACGTACCTGCTCTGCTTCCCAACTAGGACTCTCCCCTCCCTTCTTAGCCGAGCCAAGAAGCGATCACAAGGCCGTCGGATGGGGTGGCTTCTTTCCCATCGCTGTCCTACACGCCCCATTAATCCTTCTTGGCCAAAGTGCACGGCCGCTCAGGTGCTGTGGATTCTCCAAAGAACGTTTCTCAGAGGTTTTAACCTTGAGAATCCGGGTAGGTTGGAAGGTGGGGCGATGGGAAACCAAAGCCAGGGAGGCGACCAGTGTCCAGGGAGAATGAGTTACAAATGGCGTCTTCTTTGTAATGAATTCCTTACTGCCACAAGACATGTGCAGGTGATACCACACAGGAACCGAAGCTTGAGAACGTTACATTTTTTGGGGGTGTCTGTATGTGTGAAGGAATAGCACCAGAATTCACAAATAATAGTCTTAGAACTGCCAAGTCTGAATCATAGAATCATAGAGTTGGAAGAGACCTCAGGGGCCATCCAGTCCAACCACCTGCCATGCAGGAACCCCCATCACAGGACACCCAACAGATGGCCATCCAGCCTCTGCTTAAAAACCTCCAAAGGAGGAGACTCCACCATCCTCTGTAGCAGCATCTTCCACTGTCGAACAGCTCTAAGTGTCACAAAGTTCTTCCTAATGTTCAAATGGAATCTCTTTTCATGTAGTTTGAAATAATTGCCCCAAGTCGTAGTCTCTGAAGCCATACAGATCATAGGGTCCATCCCAGTTCAAGAAGACCCAGCAATTGAATTTGACTCCGTAGCCAGATGCCTAAACCACTGAACTATCCATAAGAACATAAGAACATAAGAAGAGCCATGCTGGATCGGGCCAAAGGCCCATCTAGTCCAGCTTCCTGTATCTCACAGTGGCCCCACCAAATGCCTATGGGAGCACACGAGACTAGATATCTGTCTCCTGATACCACTCCCCTGCATCTGGCCCTTGAAGGACCCTAGTTTTAAGACGGGATATGACACATCTCCATCATTCAGCCACATATCCAACATTCAGCCGCTATGGCTTGGTTTGTACTCTTATAATATTGGTGTTAGTGTTTGCATTTCATAGTGCAATGTCTCTGGCTTTAAAAACTCCATTATAAACACCGGAGACCTCCGGAGAAGAAAAAGCAGTGATGAAATCTCACAACTGAGCTTCATGTAAGCTCTGCCTAATGAACTTTTTGGTGCTGACCTCTGGCTATTCCTGTGTCGAGCCGGAGGTTGGACCTGACGGCCGTGTGGGTCTCTTCCTACGTCACTATTCTATGATGCTCATTAGATTAGCTCAGCCCACAAAATATACAGAAGTGGGCTAAGGAAAACCAACAATGAAAGCAAAATCTTCTACAGTTTTTACCCCATAACTGTGTCCCATCAGCCACGAGCAAATAACCTCCTGAGGCCACGTGGTGTGGGAAAAGTTACTTTTTGAGATTCCCTCCAACATTCTACAGGTTTCTGGACACTGGCCATGCGGAGAGGCTGAAGGATGGTTTTTCTTGGCCTTAGAAATGCGCTATAAAGCTGCCCATGCCACCGCCACGTTATTATGCCTATCTATACACGACATTCTGGCAGGTCTCTGAAGAGTGGTTGCGCCAAACCAGCCAGAGGAAGGATCTATTGGCTTCTCGTCCTGCTTGAGGGCATGGGGTTACAATCATCATCATAACCTCTGAACTAAAGAGTCAAAAGGGACCTTTTTGGGCCATCCAACCCAGTCGCTTTTCCAGAAGGAAAAAGCCACGGCGGAGACAGCTCGTTGAAAAATGTACAAGTGTTAGATGCCCAGTGGGTTGGGAACTCATCCTGAGCTCAAAAAAAAATGGGAAAAGGGGGGGGGGGGAGAGACAACAGCCCACAAGTCTACACTGAACTGGGACAGAGTGCTTAATGAGAACTTTTCTCCATTAAAAAAAAAAAAGAGAGAGAGAGAGAGAGAGAGAGAGAGAGAGAGAGGAAATACAAAAGTTCTATTTAACAATTCCTCTTAACACTTCAATGCCTCCACCAAACAGCCCTCTGCCCTCTTGGTCTGTGGGTGAGAGGTGTTTCTCGCAAACAGGTCCATTAAAATAGCTCCTGAATATCTCCTGAAAACCTACTGCGGCTTCGCCTATTCCCCCCCCCCACCTCTCTCTCCTCTCACACGCCCTGGTGCAAGGCAGCCGAGAGAGCCTCTGCCTGCGTTTCATCTCCACCTTTACTAAATATGACCTACACTTGATCCTCCTTTCGCTGGCGGGGAAGCTGTGGTTTCTGAAGAAAGGAACCGACAGCAACAAAAAAAAAGGAAAAGAAAAGAAAAGGCTTCCCATTTATTTATTTATTTATTTCCCACATGGGCCTCCAGGTTCAGCCCACATGGCATTGCCACTCACTTGCCGGGAGGAAAACTCACCACCAAATGTTTACATTCTGAACTGACATAGGTTTGGAAAGGCCGTGTCTGATGGGAAGGAAAGGATCAAAACACAGAGGCAGAAAGGAGCAG
>JAHTLZ010000038.1:8059564-8073649 GCA_023846285.1 Phrynocephalus versicolor | reverse complement strand
GCTCCCGCCAATGGCCCGTGACAGAGTCCGCCTCAGCTGCGGACGGGGCCCCCGTGTGTGACTTTGATTCTCCTATCATAACCCTCACGAATTAAAAATGCAGGCAATTACCTGCATGGCTTCCCTCCGGTGGGGGCTCACTCGGCCCGGGCCTCATTAATGCAAGGGCACAGAGGAAAGTCGTTAAGGCCTTCTGAAATGGAATGTTTCTCTGAGAACAGTTCCGCTTGAGGGGGGATTGGAAGAGGGGAAGAAAAAGGAGTCCAGAAAAATACGAATTATATGCATGTGTTTGAGGGGGGGGGAGAGTCTGAATTTCACACGTTTCTCAGGAAAGGGAAGGAGGGAGGGCTCCCCCTCCCCGTCTGTCAAGCAAGACTAGGCCGGCTGTCTCTCTCAAGGCCAGGCTTTGCCAAGCTGGACTAACTGAGAACATGGAGGGCCGCCAAGATGGCCGACGGTTGTCTCCTCACACCCTTGTCAGGTTCCCTGTCCAAGACACCTCCGTTTGACCTAGACAGGAGACGGCCATTCCTTTCTCGCTCTTTATTTTAACCTCCTTCAAACAAAGAGACTGGGCCTCGCCAGAACTCGTAGACGAGCCATCTGTTCAGGGGTTGGTTGATAGCGAGCTCTCATGGGGCCGAGCCAAACGGCTGGTCCGGTTGCCCCTGGGGTCAGGTTGCCAAATCCTCAGCTTTGGTTCTGAGGCCCAGGTTTTGGGGCCCCGACCCTTTTGCTCTAAATTTTCAACAATTTATTTATTCACCTCAAGTATTTTTACTTCACCTTTCTCCTTTATTTATTTTTATTTATCTATTTATTTTAGAGCAAGCAAGTCCAAACTTTGGCCCTCCTGATGTTTTGGACCACAACTCCCAGAATTCCAAGCCTATATTCCCAATGGCAAAGGACTGTGGGAGTTGTGGTCCAAAACATCTGGAGGGCTGAAGTTTGGACATGCCTGTTTTAGAGTCTTTTTACCCCGCCTTTCTCCTTGGAAAAAGGACCCAAGGTGGCTTACTGTAATGAAGGATAATATACAGTCCAGTACAATTAAGACATGTTCAAGTATTTGAGAACAAGGAATTGAGGGGCATCTTACAGCATTAATAGACAAACATTACATTAAAGCAACAAGGTTATAAGTAGTCATAAACACAACGTCTATGTGAATCGTATAAAAGACACATAATGGTAGTCCATCATTCAGGGAAAGCTTGCCTGAAGAGAAAGGCCTTTGCCTGTTTCCGGAAGAACAACAGAGATGAGGCAGTCCTGGCCTCTAGTGGGAGGGAGTTCCAGAGTCTGGGCGCAGCCCTCGAGAGCGTACTGGGGTTGCATTTTTACAAAGATTTCCAAAGTGCAATATCAGAAGTGGCCATTAGAGGGAATCGTGGGATTGTTTTATATCCCTGTTAGGAACAGCAGTGAGAAGTGCTAAGAAATGTGCTGTGTAACGAATTACTCATCCAGCCAAAAGAGCCAAAAGTGTAATTGCAAGATAACTCCCGAAAAATAATGAGCATTACTGGAAGTTCCTTTAAAATGCAAGGCTCTGAAGTCGGAATTGCTGTCTGTAATTTCAGAAGGGAATCCCTCTAGGTTTAAAGATTTGGTCCAAACATCTCAGGGCATAAGATGCTGATCTGGGAACCCTACACAAGGTACTTCATACCTATCTAGGGGACCAAATATATACTTACACTAAAGGTATTTGAAAACAAACACTGCCCAAAGGGTTTTGGGACACATTTACTTTTAAGAACTACCTACACCTTGACAAGGTTGACTGAATATTAAAATCTGCTATACAGGGTTCAATCATCAGCCCAAAGGGAGATCGCTGCCAAGAAATCAGAAGAAAACTAAGACGTGGACCGGCAGTAGTGAAATCACTGGAAAAGGTCATCAAGTGTAAGGACGGGTTGCTGGATGGATAACTTTGCAATGATGTAGTGCTGGAGGAGAGTTTTGCAGATACCGTACCTCACACTGACAGAACAATGAACAAGTGCAGCCTAGACCACAGATCAAGACAGAACTATATATCTGGAGGGGGAAATGTTGAAGGTGGAGCTGCCCCACTTTGGTCACATCACGAGAAGGCAGGATTCGCTGGAAAAGACAATAATACTAGGAAAGGTGGAAGGCAGCAGGGAAAGAGGAAGACCGAATGCAAGATGGACTAACTCCCTAAAGGAAGCCCCCAGCTTGAGTTGGCAAAGGTAGTTCAGGAGAGGATATTTCGGGAATGGCTCACTCACAGGGTCACTACAAGCCAGAAGGGAGTTGATGGCACAGACCAACAGCTCAAAATATTTTGCACAGACCGCCAATAGCTGCAGGATTTAAACAGCACATCCCATCATTGCCTGTGCTGGCTAAGAACGATGGGTATGAGAGTCCAGCAATATTGGGTGGTTTAGAGACAGGTTGAGGGCAGGACATCTTGGCGATTTCTCATTCACAGGGTCACCATAAGTCAGGGCTTGATGGCACACACACACACACACAAAACAACAACAACAACAACAACAACAACAACAACAACAACAACAACAACAACAACAACAACAACAACAACAACAACAACAACAACAACAACAACACAAGGAGACCTTATTCCTCTGGCCATCATTAACAATATTCAGTTAGGACAGACGTGGCAGAACTTGGCAAGTTACTTAAAAGCAAAAATGACAATTCTGCAATACAAAATTCTACAAAGGATTTGCAACAGGACAGAGACAAACTTAACTCCGCAAGGCCGAGAGGCAGATCTAGCAGCAGGGCATTTTCACAAAGAGCGCACACACAGGCAAGTTAAATAAGGGAGTTCCTTATTTATGAAACCACCTCCCCCAAAAGAGATATTTATCTCCTACCTGTCAACGTTCAGACAGGTACTTAAGATCTCTTGAGCCTGGCTGGCTTTTGATCAGGGAGGGCATATTTTACATTTTAATTGCCTGCCTTTGAATTGTGAATGCCGTAATGTTTGAAAAAAGAGAAAAAGAACATAGCAGGAAAATTATAAAATTACAAAATCTAAACCTTCAGCATTCTAATCTCCCTGTGTGACCCAGAGTTTGCCTCGTTTGCTTTAACAGCTCTGCTTTTCCTAATGTACCTAATTTTCCAGAGAAAATTTATGCTTGAAAGAGAACTTTTAGAGGCATGAGAAATAAGCAAATAAATTCAAAGCAACCTAATCACTTTGGAAGGATTTGCCCTTTTAGGCTAGGCCAGCTCAAAATTTAAAATTTTGGCAGAAAAAAGAATTAATTCATTTGAAATGACTGAAGTGCTGGAGGGGAGCTGGACTGATACCCCAGACAGCCAGAAAGACATAAAAGTAAGATCAAATCAAGCCTGAATTATATCTCTGGAGACAAAAAGGTTGAAACTAAGACTTTGGGCACGTGGTGTGAGAGTCCCACAACATCTGGTGGTTTAGAGACAGTTTCCCCCCCTCCAACCCATGGATCTAGAGAGGCAACCTCTATGAAGACCTAACGGAGACTTTGATAACAAAGCAATGTCCTCCCAGGCATCTGACTCGTTTCCAAACTCTGAGGCAGATGTTTCAGAGAAGGTAGCCGTGTTAGTCTTTTCAAGAATTTCAGGCAAAAATCGAGGAAAAACAAAACAAAAGACACAAAACATGTGGCACCTTAAATACTAACTTTCATATTTTAATGTAACGTTTCGTGGACATGTCCACTTCTTCAGACATATAGCAGCAGAATGAGGTGTGCAATATAATATGTGATGGGATATACATTTCATGCCAGATATTCAATGGCTGTAGTATATAGAGTTGGGGGGGGGGTGGATAGGGGAGGGGAAGAGGAGGGAGAGTAGATTAGTAGAGATGGTGGGAAGGAAGATTTGGCCAGGGTCTGTTGATATGTTAAGTATAGTTTTATGGTTCTGAGGCCGGGATCTGTTGACATGTTAAGTGTGGGTTAAGGCAGATGTGAAGACACAGGCAGGTTGTACACCAGAATATTGTAAGGAAAACGTAAGATGATTTGAATCCAACATAACTTGGCGTACAATAGATTTCTTAACTTACAGCAGACAATTCACCTCTAAAAGTGAAGCATTTTGCTTAAACGTGCAAGAGGATTTCAGGAGGTGCTTCTACTCAATTCCACATTGTTTGTCTGCGGTTTCTGATTTACGGCTAAATCATCAGCTTCCTTCCTGAAAATATCTCTGCTCTTGTCCTGGTCGCCCTACCACCTTTTCCCAAAGGTTATTTCACATCTCCTTGGCCAAAAGCGGTGGCTGTTCTAAGTCTGGAGAGCACCAAAAGGGGGAAATCTTTGAACTACTATCAGTAGGAGAAGGGAGTCGGGAGTCCTCTGGATAAGCCCGTTCACTCATAACAGTCTCCTCCCTATAAGCCCTCCCAGGGCGGCCATAAATCAAGCCGATTAAGAAATCAGCAAGAAGAGAAAATAATATTCCATGGTTAAGAAGGTCAGGAGGGAAAGCTGGGGGCAGCAGAGGGGGAGGATCAATGGGTCCCTGAGAAAAATGCCCTTCGGCGGTAGCCTCGTGGGCTTTATTAGCTTAGAAACTACAAATAACTAGTTGTCATCAAGGACTTATCACTCCTCTTTCTTCCCAGCAGTGAAGGTGTAACCACAATCCATTACGATGATAACCTAACAAGAATTTAACTTCATTTCTTGCGCAATGTAACTGTAACATGTACTTTAGCGGCAACTGGTAACTTTTAGTTACTTTTATAGTTCCAGGGGAATCCATCAGTTGATGGATCGGTGAGGGGGATATGGGAAGAAGGATATAACACAAGGATAAAGAAGGAACAACACATCCTTCCAGGTGCCAGTTGGTGACAATACCTCTTGTTCTGTTGTGGGACGAGAGTGGGTTGAAGGAACCGTAAACAACCCGGACAAGAGTTGGTTTAAGGAACCATAATCATTGTAAACTCTGCATGCAGAATTTTTTAAAACTTGAGAGAAAAATACTGAGAATAACTTTTTTAGTTATTTTGGATAGACAGGAAGAGAAAGGTCTCCTTTAAAAAAAGGAAAACTTCAATTACAACTAACTACTCTAAAAGCGTTAGAACTATAAGGGTAACTAATTACTTTTAAATAGAACCTCCCCAAATTCATTCAGCGGGTCAGGATGAAGCCCCATGAAAACAAAATAGTGGTCCCCTTGGTGGAAATCCTTGCTTTGCTGGTGGTCCTTGATATCACTGCAAGAAACCCATAGATAGGTCAGTGATTATGTTCTTGGACTCCAGACCCAGAGGGTGGGGGGTTTAATTCCCAACTGTGCCTCCTCCCAAGTAGAGCCATCCTGGGTGGCCTTGGGCAAGCTGCAGAATCTCAGCCCTCAACCCCAGAAAGGAAAGGAAAGCCACTTCCAAATACTCTTGACCTGGAAAACTCAAAGAAGGGTTGCCCTCAATTGGAATTGACTTGATGGTGGTGGCGTTGATGGGAAATGTAAGGTGGCGGATCCTTCCTTATTGGATCTGCAAGGGCAGCTCCTCTTGACAACAGTCCTTTATTTTTTCCATCTGTTCTGATTTTGAATTGTTAAATAGTATTGATTTATTGTATTTGTGCTTATTTGCTAATTTGTTCTTTTTGTTATGATGATTTGATTACCTGGTCTGATCGATTATTTTTTATTTACTATTTTAAGTTGTTTAATCTGTGTTTGCATTTTGTCTATGTATGTAAACCACCCAGAGTAGCTTTTTTTGCTAGATGGTTGCGGTATATAAACCAAACCAAACCAAACCAAACCAAATCAAATCAAATAAATCAAATCAAAATAAATAAATAAATAAATAAATAAATAAATAAATAAATAAATAAATAAATAAATAAGAAAAAAGAAAGCTCTGTCTCTCTTGCACACATTCCTAACTTTCTTCATTTGGGCAGAAAATTTTGTTGTTCCTGCAAGGGGGGCAATGACAATAAAGATTCCTATTCCTATTCCAGAAATTCTCAACTCTTTGGCAAGTCCTGTTCTGCCCTAATATGGGATGATCATGGCATTGGCTCCGGGTAGATGAAGAACTGTATTTTCAAAAACAGTTCTGCAAAATGCAACAAAATTTAAAATAATGATTACAGTAATCTGGCAGCTGATTAATCAGAGCACACTCTTCAGCGGTAACAAGTTCGTTTTGTCGAAACCACTGAACCCTGTGTGATTAATGCATTAAGTCCCAACACAGGCAGATGTTAGGATGTGGTGCCCTCTAGTGGTTAAATTGAGTCATAAGGGTCCCCGTCTCCCTCCCCGCTAAGAAAAAGAATTCCAGATGTGTTAAGACCACATCCTCCAGATGTGATAGACTATAATTCCCATAACACCCGCCAGGCTGGAGTAGATGAATCTTTGATCCACCTCAGCAGGGCTCTTCTTAGATTCTGTAGGTAGCAAAGTAATTTACAGTTGCAGAACCAAAGGACTGGAAAGCAGATACCTTGAGGTCATCCAGACCCACGCCCTGTTCAATGTGGCATGTGCAAAACAGGGTGAAATTCTGGCACTCCTAACACATGACAAAGGACAACACCAGGACAGCACTGAGCAAAACTAAGCGCCAGTGTCGTAAGACACTTCCGTCACTCTAAGGTTGCATCTCTACAGATTTTTATTTTTTAAAAAAACACACCATGGTTTTAATTGATGGAGCTTCCAAAAATATCAAGTCCCTGATACCTAAAATTATATCATCTATTCCATTTGAAAATGTAGACTGCAGGCAAATAAACCCCCACCCACTGGACAGAAGGAAACCTCAGGAAAAAAATTGCATGTCACAAAAGGGAATGTCAAGTGTTAGGATATTTCTTTACTACTGTCCTATTTTTTTTTAAATTGCAGTCCTGCTAGTCAGGACTCTGCTCGCTCTCTGAGTTCAACCCCAACAGGTTCGGGTAAAGCAGCTCAGGACTGACACAACCTTTGATCTTTCCCAATTCTGTAAATCGAGGCTGGGGAGAGGGAATACATAGCCTATACAATTAAAAATGTGAAAACACCCAGAATGCTTTAAAATCATTGATTCTCAACCTGTGGGTCCCCAGATGTTCCTGGACTGCAACTCCCAGAAGCCTCCACCACTCGCTGTGCTGGAAGGGATTTCTGGGAGTTGCAGTCCAGGAACATCTGGGGAGCCACAGGTTGAGAACCACTGCTTTAAATGCTGTAGAAACAGCACACTCTGCTTTTTCTTGGGTTCCCCGACATGGGTAGAGGAAGTGCCATTTTCTGCTTTGCCTCAGGCAGCAAAACTGTGTTAGGACACCCTAGTTTAGGCTACTGCCACCTCCTTGGGACATCTGGAGCTGGTCAGTCTTTAAAGCGACTCACTACAGGGGCATCTCAGTGGATTGGTAATACCAACGAGCTCTTATCTAAAATGGAATTCCGGATTAGATAATAGAGGTTTAAGCCCCTGTCTCTCGGTCTGAAGCCTCTTACCCCTAACCCCCACCCCCGAAACGCCAAGACAACCGAAGCAGGGGGGTGGTAGCTCAAAGCCGGCCCGCGTCACCCTGATAAAACGCCACCGACCGGAGCTGGCATCACTTCAAACGCAGACGGGGCGACACCCAAAAGCGGCTTAGAGGGGAGACGGCCGGTGTTTGATGTACTTTTAAGAGGTTGGTCAGCGTTGGGCTCCAAGCCCAGACTAGGTGTGTGTAAGCATAACCACAATCATTGTCATGCGCTTACCCATTTATAACTACAAGACTATTAACTCTTACCTCAACCTCTGTATGGGTGCAACACATCCTGGAACATAATTTAGAAAGGTTGTTTTTTTTTTCAGGGGGGGGGTGTTGATATTTAAAAAAACCCAAATCCTGGGAATGATTCCAAAATTAATTTTCGCAAACTGTGATTTAGGAGGCCTCTCTCCTCCTCTGATCTGAACAAGGGAAGGACAAAGACCATTTCAGCTGTGGATCACAAAGCAAGCATCTGGTTTTGAGCCTAGCCATGGATTCAGCCAAGAGGGAGCAGAGGCGTTAAAAATCCCCCCCCCCTCCGGTTAAAATCTCTTTGATTTCCCACACTGGTCACTGCACTGCTGTGCTGTAGCCAAGTCCATTTTTTATTTTTTTGGTAAGGAGAAGAAGCAGGCCAAGGAGGCTAGAGAAAGGAGAAAGCCACCTTGTGTAGTCAACGTGCATTGTAGAAATACACAATAACAGACCCTGCCTATCTTCTGGCTTGTTTTTTTTTTAAATGTTTGTTTGGGTTATCTCTGAACCAGGAAAGAGAGATGATAAGATGTGGTCAACATCCCAACTAAAAACAGAAAGCCAAATATTGCAGCGTTTGAGTGCCAAGGGGCGTGAGAAGCGCATCACCTGACCAAAAAAAACAAAAAAGAGTGCCTCTCGTTGTTTTGGAAAATCCCGGAGCGATGGAAAGAAACAAGTTGAAACATAAGAAGAGCCATGCTGGATCAAGCCAAAGGCCCATCTAGTCCAGCTTCCTGTATCTCACAGTGGCCCCACCAGATGTGTTTGGGAGCGCATGAGATTAGATCTCTGTCTCCTGATACCACTCCCCTGCATCGGGCCCTTGAAGGACCCCGGTTTTAAGCCTGGAGATGACCCATCTCCATCATGGTTTGTAACCTATGATGGACTTCTCCAGGAATCTGTCCCATCCCCTTTTGAAGGCATCTAGGCCAGATGCCTTCAAAGAAACAAGTCTTCACAGCAAGAAGGGAATCTCTTTCAGAAGCCAAAAGTGGGTCCGACGTTACGGTATCATCTTAATGCAGGCTCTTCAACACAGCAAACTCAAGCGTGGCTCCTAGCATGGGACGGTCACGAGAATGCCGAGGCGTGACATATGGGGACTTGGGTTCAAGTCTCTGCTGAGCCATGAAACTCACTGGAGAGCCTCAGGACGGTCGCCTAGTCTAAGCCTGGCCTAGGTGACACAGGGCTTGTTGGGAGAACCAAGTAGGAAAAAGGGTAGACCGTCTTGTGCCACAGGAGATACGTATCTCACTGGGGAAAGGCGAGATGCAAAGGCAATCCAAGATAGAAAACATTTTGGAGGAAGTTGAGAAAATGGAGATGAAGGCATCCAAAACAGGAGCGTTCCATGCGATGATGCTTCCCTGGGTTGGGCGTTAAGCACTGTCTAGGAAAACTCTTTGTAACAAGAGAGTGAATTCCTCTCTAGGGGGGAGATTTGGAAATAATCCATGGTGCCAAGATGCCACCCAATGAGTAACCTCCCCTGGGGGCTCTCTTTTCACCAGTAAGGGGACAACTAAATAGTGATGTTCTCTCAGACTGGGTGGGATCGCTTGAAACGGCTGCCTTGAAAGCACAAGGACCAGGTGGTTTGGGGCAGGAGGCCACACCACACCGGATAATTCCCACCCACCCACCCCCCATCAACTGGTATCATGCAATTGGTTTCTTGCCCAAGTGACGTAGCACTAAACTGTTGGGGAAAGTGCCTGCCAATGCCACTTTGGATCAACAGCAGGCATGACGCATGCCAGAAACTGAACTAAAATGGAGCAGTCTTGACTGTGCTTAAAAAAACAATGACCCCAAATGGTTGTCCCTTCCAGGGATCCAAAAAGGTGCAGGTAGGCATGGATAAGAGTCAGACTGGTTCTTGATGGCCTGGGTGCCAGAAAATGGAGCAAAGTGATCCAAGATGTGAGGATGGCCACGGACTTGCACAACACTGGCTCTTTGGCTTTAACATGAAGATGAGCCCCACCCCTCAAGTCGGACAGAGAGGGGATATGCACCTGAAACAAACTCCTTATTCTGGAGTCCAAAAAACAAAGCTTGCCTCCCGATTTTAATCCGACCCAAACAAAAACACTTGTCCTTATGGCTCTTGTAACTTTTGGGAACCTTGGGTGAACGCTGAGACAAGTAATGATGCAGAAGAGATGTCAGCATCTTCCAGATGCTACAAATTCACTAAGGCACCACCTTCCTCTCTTTTCACAACAGGCATCACCCAAAAAACAAGACGAGCCTAAGAAAACACACCGTTGGAGCTGGAGAGCCGATAAAGACAATTTACAACGGTTCGATCTTCCTGTCTGTGTCAACAAAAAGTAGCCAGGTGTATGTCGAGGCTTAAGTAATCTGGATTACGTGACCCTGAGTAAGTCTCTGGAGCTAATTGTTCCTGGGTCATTCTGTTTGGGGAACATTGCCATGACCTGGTGCAGGTTTTTACCCCTGCCACGGCCCCACTCCAGATATTGTAGTCTGCAACAACTATCAGACTTAGCTAACATGGTAGCAGGGTAGCAGGGAGGGGGGAGGTCATAGGAAAAAGAAGGGTTTATTTTACCCAGGAGCAATATTTTTTATTTGAAAGGGCTGAGCAAGTCTAATGATTTTAATGGAATATGGGATAAACTATTGGCATATGTATCTCAAAATGGTAAAGGGTACACACCCAGAGAAGATTCAATATATTTCTGGAGGGAAATGGGCTGGTCAATATTATGAAAGTTGTAATTTTGTTCAAGTCCAGAAGGGGGTGGGTTGCACGGGGTTTATGTCTGTGATATTTGTTATATTTTTGTCACATTGATGTTTGTCATTTTCTCTTCTTTATGTTAATTTTGTTGAAAAATAAAATATTTAATTAAAAAAGAAAAGAAATGAACACCACCAGATAGTGGAAAAGATCTGTCTACCAATGAGTCCACGGAATTAGCGAACAGTCATTGTGTGCAAAACGCAGACCTTTATTTTATTTTATTTTATTTATTTATTTAATATATTTTTATACCGCCCGCCTTCTGAAGGAACTCCGAGCGGTTAACAACATAGGTAAAAGTCGGGTACAACTACAACAATATAACATAGCAAATCAAGAAAGCATAAATATATAAAGATGGGCTGTAGTAATAATAAAGAAGCCGGATAAAAATAGAATTTAAAATAACTATATATATTACCTTTTTTACCTAGTCCCAAACAGACTAGGGCTATTGCATAAGCAATATAATAAAGGTACAGAAAGCTGAAAGGGGGAGAAATAAGATTAACTTGAGATGTGTTTTTGCTGGAGAACTTTGCAGATACCACAGGCGGCCAGAACGACATATTAAAAGCCTTAGAACGGCAGAGCTGGGAATTCAGCCCCTGTCAAAATGGCACAGTGGAGAACGGAGCTTCCAGCTTGTAATGCTGCAGCCAGAGACCTGAACCGCAGAGCTATTCAGCTTCCAGTAGGAGTCAATTCACAGATGAAATAAGCAATTTACTAAATGGAAACGATTGCATCTGGAGACATCAGGAGAGAACACATCCCGCTGGGCAAGACTTAGAAGTCCTGGGGAAAGGCCATAGGAACCAGGAAATGAGGAAGACCAACAGAGATGGATTGACTCAGTAAAGGAAGCTCTGGGCCACGAGTTTGCAAGAGCTAGGCACGGCTGGTGACAACCGGACTTTTCAGAGGTCACCCGTGGACGCAGCCAGTCTCTGTCGGAAGTAACTTGACAGCAGGTAAGCACTGCTGAGTCAACCCTTAAGTAAATCCCATTACTTCAGTGGGTCTACTTTAGTGGAAGCCTCCAGCTGGACTCGGGCATTAAGTCTCCTGATCACTGCAGTCCTTCTCATTGACCCTTGCGCAAGCAGGCAGGGAACACCCTTCCAGTGGACGGTCAAGAGTGAAAGAAGGGAGAAATTTTCAGGTGCCAAGCTCAGCAGATTCCAACTTTGAATCCCCGCGGAGCTCAGACTTTGGCCTCGCACCAAAAACGCTCTGCGGCCACAAGCAATGTGTGTGCGGTGAAAAAAGAAAGAAAGCCACTCCGACCACTTGGGTTTGCTTGACCCAAGATTAACTCTCGTGTGTGTTTGTAAGCTCTGCAAATTTGAAATCCAACCTCCTTTGAATTGGGATTTATTTATTTTTTTAAAAAATCTGTCAAAAGGTCAGTTGCGGCACTTCCCGGATGCGTTGTTATCAGCCCTCGAGTTTGGGCTGGGCGGGGATAGAAGAAGGGGGGGGAGGAATGAATGGATTCCAGATGTGATCTTTTTATTGCTCTCTTTCACTAAAGCCAGCCGCAATGGGGGTCATTTCATCGCCATCCGAGGCTTGATTGACGACAATCGGGGAGTCAAAGGCACCCACCCCAAGACCTCCCTAATCTACGATCAGCAGGTAATAGTTAGTCAAGGCAGGTCTGGGATTATTCCCACTGTGGGCAAGAGACAGGTGTGCATGTGTGCAATATTCAAAGCTAAAAAACAGCAACTAAGTATACCGATGCTTCTAAGGATCAAACAAAATACCACACCAAAAGACAGTAGAGGGAAGCAACACAAAAAAACACATTCCAAGCAAGAAGGAAAACAATTAATTTTAAATAACACAGCACTCAGTAGTGTTGAAGAGAAAGGTCTTTGCCCACTTGCAAAGATGGGGCCAGTCGGGCCTCCAGTGGGAGGGAGTCCCAGAGTCTGGGAGGAGCAGCCACAGAGAAGGCCCTGTCCTTGGGCCACCCACCCACCTAATGCACCTGTGAGGCTAGTGGGTCAGACAGAAAGCCTCTCTTGATGACTATAGGCTCCAAGCCAGCTCATGAAAGGAAACAGGAGCCCTTGAGATAGCTGGAGCCCAAGTGGGTTTAGGGCAGGCATGTCCAAACTTCAGCCCTCCTGATGTTTTGGACCACAACTCCCAGAATTCTAAGCTTAGATTGCCAATGACAAAGGACTGTGGGAGTGGTGGTCCAAAACATCTGGAGGGCTGAAGTTTGGACACGCCTGGTCTAGGGCTTTCCAGAGGTTCTCCACCGGTGGGTCCCCAGATGTTCCTGGACTTCAACTCCTAGAAGTCTTCATCACTTGCTGAGCTGGCCAGGATTTCTGGGAGTTGCAATCCAGGAACATCTGGGGACCCATAGGTGGAGAACCACTGGGTTAGAACCACCACTTCCAATTGTGGCTCGGAACAGATCAGCCACCACTGGAGCTGCAGGAACGGGGGAATGGTGTGATCGTGATCTGTGTGACAAGGCCCTGTCTGCCATCTGGCTGCTGCGTTTGGGGCCCACTGACGTTCCCAAACACTTCCAAGAGGCGCGATGTGGGTTTCCGAACCCACATCGAGCGCGTTGTGAAGTTAAAAAAAAACAACAACTACCACCTAGAATCCAACGAATTCAGATTTAAAACACTGCATGCCAAAGAAGGCAGTTGCCTCCATTCCATGCTGTGCGGGGTCTTGTTTCTTGAATTTCGGAGGATGAGCCAAATACGTGTACATCTCTGTGTTTTCTCCTATGAACAGGTGGTTAACCCCCCCCCATCCCTAACAGCAATGCATTTGCAAGGCTGACCTCCAAGCTCAGCTTCTTAAAACCTTGGAGGGTCCGCCCAAACCCGTCGAGGGCACACGATTTTTGCCAACCGAAATGGCTGCCTCAAAATGCCAGTTCTGGTTTTTCAGACTAGGGTTGCTAGCCAGGGATGATGGGTGTGGTAGTCCGGGATCTCCCGAGGGCCCCGGGCTGGGAAAAGCCGAAGCATGCCGCGCCACCGGGAAAGGCAGCTCCGCCAAGCAGGGTGTTCCTTGCACGCGCCAGGAAAAGAACGTGTTGACCTACGCAGGTGAGGCTGTAAAATAATTTGGAGCTGAAACTTGAGCTTTGGACCTCTGGTGGCTTGAGGCTTGAAAGAGGATGGGGGGTGGGGTGGGGAGAGTATCAACGGCCCTCCCTGGGAGCCAGGCAAGCAGTAAAATCTGATTATTTTTTTATCAACCTTTGTTTTCAGATATTTTTTTTTTTGCGGGGAGGGGGGTGCTGGCAATCTGAAGCTGTCCCCACCCTCTGCAGCCCTTCAAATATTGCTGGCCTGCAGTCCCGAAAACCCATCACCACTGCCTACTGCTAGCTAGTGCCGACGGGAGTTTCAGTTCAGCAACACCTGGAAGTCCCCAGCTGCCAAGAACGGGTAACCTTTAGCCTCCCGTGCTCTTGGGATGGTTAACACCCCAAAGCCCCGATCCCTGGCCAGCATGGCCAGGGATCGG
>JAHTLZ010000038.1:8048140-8059524 GCA_023846285.1 Phrynocephalus versicolor | reverse complement strand
TAAAAAAATTGTAAACCATGACGCACTGGGGCAGCGGTGGCGAACCTTCGGACCTCCAGATGTTTTGGACCACAACTCCCAGGATTCCAAGCCTGTATTGCCAATGGCAAAGGGTTGTGGGAGTTGCGGTCCAAAACATCTGGAGGGCCGAAGGTTCGCCACCACTGCACTAGGGTTTGGGGAACTAGTCTGACGCAGGGAGACAACGCCTTCCATCCTCCTGGACCACTGGGGCAGATGGGATGTGGGCTCCCAACAGCAGCTAGTGAACTGCAGCTTTGCTGCTATTTTTCTAAGACGTGTCTGTGTGTCTTTGGTTTGAAAAATGTTCCTTTCTCTAAAAAAAAAAAAATTAAATAAAAAAATCCCGCACGCCCTATCATTTAAGAAACCAGGCTTCAATCCCATTCTTAAAGCCAAAGAGAATAAAACCGAGATCTCGTAATTCAAATTTTTCGGCAACTCCTTCTGATTCCTTAGGCCTCTTCTAGGTGGGAATAAGGATTTAGTACATAATCTTTAAAAGCAAGGGAGGGTGACATCAGCAGGTCAAAGGGCCACCTTTTGGCCATTGTTCATTGGGAGCCCCTGAAGATTCCAAAATTAAGGACACTCTTTTGTTTCTACGTTTTTGGGTGGCCATGTTTCTGCTCCGAGAGACTTCTGGGAATGCCATTTTTTTAAAAATCAACAACCACGAACCTTAGGCAGGCCGCAGGGTGTGGATCTCACCAAAGGAGCCACTGGGTGACACAAGAACGCAACCTGAGAGGGGCTGTACCACTCAAAACGCTACACCGATCAGTTAGCTGTTTGGACTTACATCCCGAGTCCAATGCGATACCAACTAGGCCCGCTCCGGAACAGAGCCCTGTCCCGTTCTTAGACTAACGGCAGTCCAAGCCAGCAGAACCACAAGGTGCGTGGTTAAAGCCAGAAGAACGGAGCGGGAATGAGGTGCAGGCGAAGTGTGGCTAGAGCTCAGTTGATTCGTGATTCACAGAGAGCAGGCGCTTCCCGGGGGCAAGTAAGGCATTTGGGAGAAAGCGAGGCTGCCCGAGGTCTCCTGAAGAGCACATCTGTATTGCAAACACGGTCGGGAGGCTGCCTTGAAAAGACAGGCAGGAAACTAACCAGCGGGCCCGCTTCGGTTCGCTTGCATCGGACTAGTTCACCGTCCAGTCCTGAGATGCAAAGACTGGACCTCAGACCTTCTAGACAAAGGTTTGTGCCCGAAGCAGCTTGAACCCAAAGCGTAACTTAAGCTTTTCAAAGACACAACGGACACCCTTGGGTTAAAAGCAGAGGCGCCCCTTTCCTGCCTGCTGCCATTTCCGTGGGCCAGGGGACAAAATTACGGCATCTCCCTTCATGCCCAACGTTGATGCCTCTTCCACAACGGCGTGTGTCCGAGCTCCCTTATGGCAAGTACTTTTGGGTCAGTGGAAAACAGGAGTCCTGACGTGCCCGCCGTGCCTCCGCCACCTGTCCTCAGCCTTCTGTGAGCGCCAGGGTCTGACCATGAGTGTTCAGGAGGTCCTCGAGGTACGCGGCCGCCCCCTTTTTCACCGGGCCCCCTTGAGGCGTCTCTTCCATCGCCCGAATGTGCTTCAGGGCTCTTTCCAGGACTTTGTCTCTTTCGGGGAAAGGCTCTCCCGGTTCTGAGCGCTCGCCCTCTCCTCCCGAACTCACATACTGCAACAGGGAGGAGGCGAGGAGTTCTCCGTTCTCGGTCAGCGAGCGCCGGATGGCCGGCAGGTCGGCCGCGTCGGACAGGTTCAGCAAGTGCAGGAGCGCGTGGCAGAGCTCCGTGCGGAGGCTGGCGCTGTATTTGAACTCCGAGAAGTCTTCCGCCTCTTCGCTCCGCCGCAGGGCCACCACCAGGGCGTCCCAGATCTCCGAGAACTGCCGGGCGCTCCCGTAATGCTTCCTCTCGGCCGGGACCGAGAGGGCTGCGGCCGACTTGATGCGGACTTTGAAATTCTTACACGACTGGACCACGGAGATGAGGGCGCCGTAGCTCTGGGCCGTCCAGGGGGCGTTGCCTGAAACATTTGAACCGGGAAGACAAAGGTTGGCCACAGAGGAAGAGACGATCATGCCACAGCTAGGAAAGTTTGGGAGACCCAGGAGCGCCCCCGTTCCCTGCACACACGTGGCAGGATTACCCCCGTATCCACTGATTCAGTTATCCACAGTTGGCAGAGGAAAAAAAAATTAAATAATTCAGCAGCCACAAAGCAAGCTATTGTCACAAACAGCAGCTGTAAAGTAAGCTACTGTCAGGAAACAACAGTTTGGGGGTGGGCGGGCAGGCGTTCTCTCTTATCCACAGTTTTCATTATCCACGGGACGGCCTGGAACCAATCCCCAGTGGATACCGGGGTCCTACTGTAATACGAAGCCAGACCACTGCAGAAGACTCAGGGGCTGTACCCATCCACTTTCTATCATCCCTTTAAGGCCCTTTGTTTTTCAAAATAATCACTTCTAGGTTTGCAAAGCAGCTGCTTCAGCACCCCCCTTCCCAAAATGGTGCTGGGAAAGAGGAGCCTAGTGTTAAAATGGAAACCCTCTACAGCAGTGTTTATCAACCTGCGGGTCCCCAGAAGTTCCTGGACTGCAACTCCCAGAAATCCTGGCCAGCTCAGCTAGTGAAGAAGTCTTCTGGGAGTTGCAGTCCAGGAACATCTGGGGACCCACCGGTTGAGAAGCACTTCTCTACAGGTTGCCTGTCCATTTGCAGGCCAAAAAATTGCTGACAGCAGGCAAGGACGAAGGATATATATAACTCCCACCTGGGTTGCAGCAGAATACTGGAAGCAGACTCGTATGTTCAGATTCGTATGTTCAGATTCCCGGTCTACCTCATGCTTATTTTGGATAATGGGGGCTCACCAAAGTCTATCTCTGTCCAGTCCTGAGAGGCAAAGACTGGACCTCGGACATTCCATGGATCAATCCATTCGCTGATTGCCTCCTCCAGGCCTTACAAGACTGATTAAACCGACCCAGCTTGATGTATATTTACTGGCAGCGGAACCAACAAAAATGAGTTGTTTGGTGGGAAGAGCGAGTGGGTTTCTCTAGACTTCTCTGTCCTGCTGGTGAGGTTTCTGGAGGTCCCTGGGCGGCCACAATGGGAAAGGAGGTAAGAAAGGCCCTCCATCGGACCCAAGAGAACTCCTCTGGGAGCCTTACCCCCCTCCGTCCACTAGGGGGCACCAAATATACACCAACGCAGCGCTATGAAAGAACGGGAGGGGAAACCGACTGGGGTGTGAACCCCGATCCTTGACCTCAGATGCAGCTTTACAGACGTGCCTGGCAAAATCATCTTGCCAAGAGGATCATCTCCCGGCAAGCCACCTCTTTTGCCAAGTCTGGCGTTTTGGGACGTGCTTTGAAAAAAGTGGGTATTGCCCACGATAGCTTGCAGTGATTTATTGTTTCCTTATTAATGGGCTAAAAAGGTATTACCAATAGCATAGTGGTGCATTTGTATTTTGTAATGGGAGCATGGCTCCCCACTTTTTACTGCCGCCCAGAGGCGCCCTTGATTCGCGCTTGATTCAGCCGCTCCACCAAAATGGAAGTCGCAAGCGGCCATTACCTGTCCGAGCGCATCTCCCGGAGGTCAACTGGGGTCAGGCCCACGAGAATGGCGCAGGTGCGCTCACTAAGGGTGGCCACACACAGGGAGGTGCAGAAATCGCTAACCCGTAACCGTGCCTTCTCTGTGGTGGGCCCTACGCTTTGGAATCATCTCCCTAGTGAGCTGCACCTAGCAGAGTCCCTGCCCGCCTTTAAAAAGGCCTTGAAAACCCACCTCTTTAAAGAGGCATATGGCGACCTTTTTAAATTTTTTTCCCCTTCATCTTTTTGCTGCCCGTGTCATCTGCTGAGGAGGGTATTGTCCCTCCTACTTTATTGTCTCTTGCTGTTTTGTTTTAATTGTAAACCGCCCAGAGTTCGGTCCGGAAGATGGGTGGTATAGAAATATAGCAAATAAATAAATAAATAAATAAATAAATAAATAAATAAATAAATAAATGAAATTCTTACTCACCCAGCGGCAAGGCGGGGTTCTTGAAGACATTCCCAAGTGCGTAGCAAGCATTCCAGCGGACTTTCATGGTGGCCTCACTCTGCACCGCAGCGATCAGGGCCAAGACAGCATCTTCTATGGGCTGGCCGAACCTCGGATTGGCGATGTGGGAGGGCTGGAGGAAATGAAGAAGGTTCCCCAGCGCTCGGACGGCATTGCTTTTCACCTGGAAAAGGGACGTAGAAGCACTCGGTGGTGAATAAAATCAGATGAGTGGAGGACAGGTGGAAGGAATCCAGTCCATGTAAGACTGTGAAGATTCCCAGTCATCCAGGTGAAATTATCCGGGAGCTGAGTCATGGCAACTGGACGTCTTTTCTTGTGAGATCGAAACGTTTCGCTACTCATCCAAGCAGCTTTGTCAGTCTGAGCAAAGTCAATGAGGAGGCCTCCAATTTATAGTTCACCTTGATTTCACATAACCTGGATCTGAATTTGTTGGACAGCGGCCTGAATAAGCTCGTTAGGTGGACAACGGCCTTATCAGGCTGCCCTTTCGTCGATCCCCGGACAAATCAAAAGCATTTCACACCTCCACCAGGAAGGCCACAGCTAACAGCCCATAATTAACGGGTGCTGGGAAGGGTTGCATAGGTAGGACTTTCACACACCCCAGGTCATTGTATATCTAATGAGCCTATTCAGGCCACTGTCAACCTAACGAGCCTATTCAGGCCACTGTCAACCTAACGAGCCTATTCAGACCAGGGTGATGTAAAACCAAGGTGAACTATAAATTGGAGACCTTGCCACTAACTCTCCTCAGACTGACGAAGCTGCTTGGATGAGCAGAGAAACCTTCCACTCTCGCAAGAAACGAGGTCCAGTTGCCACGGCTCAACTTCCAAAGTCCACGTAAGCCACCCGGAATCCTTCTAGTGGGAGAAAGCAGGTCTACAGCATCTTCCCCCACCGGCCCTAAATTATGATGCACTTGCCTTATCTTTGTCCTTTGATGCCTCTGTTGCCGAGCGTAACATTTTCAGCAGCAGGAGATCTGAAAACTCGTCCTGGAAGCTCTGCCCCAGTAGCTCCCTGCAACAAAGAGGAAAACAAATCAGAATCAGACTCAGTGGCGCTAAAGCTACGAAGACCTAGGAGAGCCTATGGAACAGCCTGGAAACCATGTCAAGGTTTGGGGAAAGCATGTGGTAGCTTTGGGATCAGTGGTTTCAGAACGTTGGAAACCCACAGGATTCGTTTCACTAGCCAAGACTGCTCTGCAGAGGGCAAGCTGTCGAGGGGAAGTAATCCTTAAGTGCTAGGTTTCTACAGGAAAGGGATTTGGGGACAGGAGGAGAGAGATCCTCTGCATGGACCACTAGACTCTGGGACCTTACAGATGCCCAACTTTCAGGACACTCCAGACATTAAGGGAATGAACCCTACAATATCTATTGCCAACTCCTGCTTTTCAACTGGGGCCGAAATGTCCAAACTGGGAAAGAGACTCGCCTTTCCAGTTCCCAAATTCTCACCAGTTCGTCTTTAAAACATGGTTTAATGCAGAACTCCCGTCTGTTTTCAAAAGGGGTGATGAGGGAGGTACTGTTAGCGCCCACCAGACCTCATAATTTCTACTGGTACCCTGGATTTTTGAACGGTGGACTTTAATTGGAAGAGTGGGTAATTACAACCATCTCCCTTCCAGCCGCAACTGTGCTCATGGAGACATCCGGAAAATAATTTGAAAGGCTTCTGCTACCTTCCCCTGCTCGTCCCCCCCCCAAAGCACAAATTGATGAGGTTGGTTTGATAAGCGTTATTACTTTTAATATGTCATTTTATTGCTGTTAGAATCTACGCTGGCAACTTCCACTGAAATGTAGGATACGTGTTCAGATAAATAAATAAATAAAATACCATACAGTTGACCCTCGTATAACAAACTGTTTGTATAACATAAAATCTGTACAACATAAAAAATTCTGGAGATAGGGGAAATTTGCTTAACAGAATCGTCTATGGGGCAAATCCGTACAACATAAAAATGGTCATGATTAGGGATTAATCCGTTTTCAATGCATTCCTCTGGGAAATTTGTATCAAGGAAAATTTGCTTCACAGAATTTCATTGGGAACGAATTAATTCCTTTATACAAGGTACTTATTTAAGTCTTTGAGGGAAGGCTTCCCAGGGCCTGGGAAAGCTCTTTTTGGGGGGGAGGAGGGGACTGCAACGAGCAGAATCCATCCGCCAACATGGCCACTGACCACCACGACTGAAAGATCCTGGAAACTCCAACCCTAAAGGCAGGCATTTCCAAAGCTCTGGGACTGTCAACCACAAGGAGCGGGCTACCCACATGTTGATGATCAGGGTGTCTGTCAGGTTGCCCAAGGACCATGCCGCTTTGGCACGGACATTCGGAGAGCAGTCGCTGAGAGAATGCAGGATCGCGTTGGCGGTGTCCGCGACAAACATCACGTCCTAAGGAGAAACAACATGGTCATCCCGATATATATTGCACGGTCTCTGGTTCCCACTAGTGGCCAGTTTTGATAATACACCTTAGAAACACATACAGTATTTAATTTTCCTGCAGTGCATAAGTGAAACCATAGCTACCGATCCTGTGAATAGGGTGGTCCTACTGTCTTTCACAACAGCTTCAGGCTGAGGACCGAAAAGCAGGGGCCGAAAGCACATCACCGGTCCTGTCGCACAACCAACAGAAAGGGAGAAAAGACCAGTCCGGAGCAGAAGGGAAAAAAATGAATCCATCGCTCACCTGTCGAAGGCACGGGAAGACGACGTAAACCCCCAGCGCCCGGGCGGCAGCTGCTTTCACCAGAGGGTTCTCACTGTGGTTGAGGCCCAGGAGGATCGTCACGCAAAGGATCTGTTTGTCGCCCTGCCATCAGAAACGGGAGACAAATGTTTTACCCAACCGAGTGGCCTTGTTAATCTGCTTCGGCACAGCCGCACAAATCAAAATGCCGGGAAAGGTGGGAATTCCCGGAAGGGAAGGCACTACCAAGGGAGCTCAATCGCTGCCGGAGTGATTCCTTCGCACACTCACAGGAGCTGGCACTGTTTGCTCTATCCATGAGCGTTGCTCTGAGAAAAAAATGCCTTTTGCTAAGAGGAAGAAGAGATGGCCGCCAAATCAATTGGGAATAAATAGCCAGGAGTGGGAGCCCGAGAAAGTCCTAGAGGAAAACAGGAGCAATGTGGGACTCCGCAGCCTTGGCTGGAGATTACAGCTTTCAGATCGCTGCACTCCCAAAGGGATATGGGGTGGCAGGCAGGATCGGGGACTGAGGCTCAGGTGGAAAATGCCAGAGTTGAGTGTATTCCTCTGTTCAGCCGTTCAAAACCTCAGACGGCATCAAAAGCAAATTGCTATTTCTTTACAGGGCACGGTTGCAATTCTGCAGCCTTCTCCGTGGATGTACGCAGTCCTAAATTAATAAGAACATAAAAAGAGCCCTGCTGGATCAGGCCAAAGGCCCATCTAGTCCAGCTTCCTGGATCTCACAGTGGCCCCACCAAATGTGTCTGGGAGCGCGCAAGACTATATCTCTGTCTCCTGATCCCACTCCCCTGCATCTGGTCCTTGAAGCACCCTGGTTTTAAGCCTGGGGATTATACATCTCCATCATGGTTTGTAACCTGTGATGAACTTTTCCTCCAGGAGTTGGCCAGAGCACAGGGGGAAGTGAAGCCCCACAAATGTGCACGCCACTGGGTGTCACCTGAGGTCGTGGGGAGCCAGCTGGCCCTCCCCAGTTCGACGTCTTTGCTGGCCACAGGGGGACACCATTTAGCTGGAGGGCTTGGCAGTCCCGCCTGGATCTCTTTCCCAGCTAAGCTAAGAACCTGGAAAATAATACTGTTCCTTTACGCCGCCTTCTCGTTCGCAGGGAGGCATCTCGGCTGCGGAACCCAGCGACGTACTCACCGGAAGGCTGCTGAAGGCCTCGGGTAAGATCGAAGAGAGGGCGTTGCAGGTGCTGGTCTGAAGCGTGGGGTGCTGAGCATTCTGGAGGGCAGCGGGTAACGGCCCGTTCAGCATCCGAGTCCCCCACGTCCCCCCCTGCGGGGGGGGGCGCCCCACAAGAGCCTTGCTGGAGTTATTCTTACCCCTGGCTGGAAGCGCTCCTTCCCCCAGAGGTAGATGAGGCGGCAGGAGAAACCAGACCAAGGAAACCAGGCGGCAACAAGATTGGTTGCAAATTTTATTTATTTATTTATTTTCAAATTTATATACTGCTCCTACTTCCCAAGAGAGAACTCAGGGCAGTTCACATAAAAAGAATTAAAAAGCAAGGAAGATGGCAGAGGGAGGAGCAATACTCATAGGTAGCCAACCGTAAACACGTATAAATATAAATAAGCCGGGCGACAATAGGGGGGGGGAAATAAAGACCCTTGGTTTGCTCTCTCCACCAAATGCCACCTGGCAGCCACCCTTCGGTGGGGGAGGGGGGCAAAAGAACGCAGGAGCACTCCCGTAGCAACGTCACGAGACGAGCAACGTCGGGTGCTCCTACTCTTCTTAAAGAGCTTCCCATTCTGTAAGCTGGCACTTGCTTTTTTTCCTCCTCCCTCCCTACTCCTTTTCCTTTGGTGTCGTGACTTTTGTGTGTTGTGTCGTTAGGGTCGTGACCGACTCTTCGTGACCCCACGTCCATGGAGTTTTCTTGGCAGGAATACTGGTGTGGTTTGCCAGTTCCTACTCCAGGCGCCTACAGCACCTGGCATTCCCTGGTGGTCTCCCATCCAAGTACTAACCAGGGCCGACCATGCTTAGCTTCCGAAATCTGGCGAGATCGGATATGCTTAGGACATAGAGAGCATCGTCCCAACTGCTTTTCCTTTCGTGCCCTGATTTTTAGATTGTCCAGGTTAAGGTCTTTATTACTCGTAAGCTTCTGGTGGGGGAAAAAAACAGGGGGAGGCAGGCCAAGAAAACACACTCTTAAAGAGCTACAGGTTGACATACCAGGTCAAGAGGCACTCGCTGTTCAGGGGCAACTGCCGGATCCGGCTTGCACTGCTGAATTATACCCACACCGAGCTCGTCCAGAAGCTACCAAAACAAAAAAGGCGCCAAGAATTGCATTTTAGATTTGCGAAACAAGACAAAGAGAGGTCTGCGCATATTTCCTATTTGGGGAGAAAAATGGAAATAAAGGCAGCCCGAGTACAATCGCCTTTGTATCAAAATCAGCAAGAATGCTGAATGCCGAACTTGTATATGGTGGTGCATTAAAAAAATTATTTAAAATATTTCTATCCTGCTTTCCTCCCCAGAAGGGCCCCCAGACAGCTAATTTGGAACATTTTTTCAAAACATTGGCTGGATTCCTTTCTAAAAAGCGGTGCCCTCAAGGGCGACAGCGCATCGCTTCTCCAACTCTGCAACTGGCTTGTTAACGCAACTCGATTTGGGTCCGTTTTGCTATTTGGGGTGCAACCAGTCGTGCAGAGGAGACCTTGCTGCGGGGGAGAAAACCCACGGCTCTCCCCCACAACCGCTCCGGTGAAGAAGATCCCGGCTTTCGTTTTAGGACACAAAGAAGGCCGGCGGTCTTACTTTTGCTCCGTGAAGCTGGATCGAAGGGTCCGTTTCCTCCATGCACGTGCAGGCCACCTGGCCCAGCTCCAGTAAATAACTCTGAGCGACGGAGAAATAGCCCTTGACGAGGAGCACTAAGACCTGGAATGGGGGGGGGGGGGCAGAGAAAGAGGTAAGGAAACAGCCCGGGGGGGGGGATGGAGAACAGAACATATGGACCCTACATAGCAGATATGCATTGAAAACATTTGTCCGCTCGGTCCTGATTGGCTTGGCCATCGGTCCCCGAGCCAACCCGGTGCTTGCGGAAGGACAACAAAGACGGCCCCAGGCGGGCCTCCAGTGGGAGGGAGTCCCAAAGTCTGGGAGTGGCCACAGAGAAGGCCCTCTGCGGTGTACCCTACCACTGGCTGGATTCTCCTTCTTTGGAGAGTTTTTAAGCAGAGGCTGGATGGCCATCTGTCGGGGGTACTGTGATGGGGGTTCCTGCATGGCAAGGGGTTGGACTGGATGGCCCTTGAGGTCTCTTCCAACTCTATGATTCTATTCTATGGTTAGAGCTGTCCGGAAGTAGAAGATGCTGCCACAAAGGAGGGTGGTGGCGTCTCCTTCTTTGAAGGTTTTTAAGCAGAGGCTGGATGGCCATCTGTCAGGAGTCCTGTGATGGGGGTTCCTGCATGGCAAGGGGTTGGAGCACACGGCCCTTGAGGTCTCTTCCAACTCTATGATTCTAAGTCCCACCAGTCCTAGGCAGCACAGACCACTGTGAGGAGCCCAACCCCACTTCAGATTTGGTGCCCTACGCATTTACATTTTCCAGTCATACCTGCAGCGCCTCCAGGCGAACCGGAGAGGGTTCATAGGCGCTCACAGTTGTTGGACAGCTGGTATCACTATCCGAGCAGCCCTCTTCCCTGGGCAGCACTACCAGAGAGATGCAGAGACAGAGCAGCCAGCAAGATTCAGCAGGTCCGGTGTCCGTGGCATAGGAAGGCTCCCCCGGGGCCACGGGGGCTTCCCGACGCCACTCGGATACCCCGGGGCTGGGCAGGGTGCCACATCCGCTGTTACCAAGACCGGAACTAGAGGCGGGCTGCTGCAAGAGGCGTTGGACTTCCGGCAAGGGAGCCTGAGCCGAGACGATGGCCCCTAGCAGTGTGAGGCTCGACACCCGAACGTTAACGTCTAGGAGGAGGAGACATAAAGGGAAAGGTCCTTTGATGGGGATGCAGCAAGATCAAGGCCGGCGTGTTTCAAATTAGGTGGGAATGGCTTCCGAGCTGACCCAACAGATGCCGAAAACACAGAAGTAACCAGAACACGGCATTGCGTGGTCTCTGTCGGCCTCTAGTGGCCGATTCGGGCCAATACAGCCTTAAAAAACAAATTGGTATTTCCTGGGTGTGTGTTTTTTAAATGCAGTTTTCAGCCAGCAGATGTGCGTCAGGTGATCACATGGAGGTAGAGTCTGACTGTACAAAGAAACTGATGCTTTCATTAGGATTCTTTAAGCACTGGGCCATTCGTTATTGAGCGAGGTGTTCTGATGTCACAACACGAGCTCTCAAACCTTAGAGAAGCTGCTGTAATTCTGGTGCTGTCCCAGTGTTTTAAGTGACATTTTAATCTTTTAATTGTTTTAACTGTTCATTTCAACTGTAAGCCACCCAGAGATCTTTGGGTAGTGGGTGGCATATAAACTGTTATGTATGTATGTATGTATGTATGTATGTATGTATGTATGTATGTAT
>JAHTLZ010000038.1:8019727-8043554 GCA_023846285.1 Phrynocephalus versicolor | reverse complement strand
AGACAAACACACACACACACACACACACACACACACACACACACACAACTCCCACTAACCTTCTTCCTAGATTCATCCAGACACACACACACACAGAGGCAACCTGATGATACTTCCGATTCTCTGTTCATTGTGCTGATCTAAAATTCCGAGCAGGAATTATTATTATTTTTTCAAAGGCATCCTGTTTGCAAACCTTCCTGCCAGCTCAGCGGAGGCTTCCAGGAAGCCGTGCAACACTTTATGCCACACAGGCCCACGTTCTACTTCAGGGCAAGTACCCACACGATTCCGGGAGGAATTGGCTTGCCTTCGCCACAAGTGGCGTTTCGGGTTTTGTTTCCACACACTGTGATCGCCCCCTGCAGAGAGGACCTGCGCCCAGCTGTTGCGGCAAGCGATGATATATTACGACAAGGGAGAGATTGACCGCCTTTCCTTAGGACCTGCATGTTCTCCATGGAAGGTTCCTCTTCCATTTTAGCTGAAACACCGATCTCATCCCGACAGTGTGATCAAGACTCATTTATGATTTACCGAAAAGCATCTGCCTCAAAAACCTGCGTTCCCAGGCATGCCCCACCGCGCTTCTCCTACAGGTTAGCTGTCTGACCAGAGAACCTGTCCTTTTAAACCTGATGTCACAACAAGCCCAAGAAGAGGACCGCCATGAAAACAATGTTTTAAAAAAACAAAATCACCTTTAGCACAGCAAGAAGGGAACCGAGCTGATCCGGCTGGGTCAACTTCATTTTCCCGCCGTTTAGAAGTGACTGGATTCCTTTCAAGGCATTCTGTAACAACTGAAGGAGGGGAGCCAAAACCCATTAGCCACTGCCTCCAATCGCTTCCATGACTCCCCTCTCCCTTTTTAATAGTTTCAGAACATGGATAATGAAATCCACAGACAATGATCCTGTGGATCAGAGGGTCATGTTTTACTCTTATTCATCGAAAGCTTAACCACCGTTAGAAAACATAGGTTCACTCTGCACGTACAGTAAGACTCTCGTATCTGCTGATTCGGCATCCACTGATTCAGTTATTCATGGTTGGCCACCGACAAATACTTAAATCATGTTTGCAGAACGGTGCCGCAAAGCAGACTGCAGTCGCAAAAGAGTGCCGCTACTGATTTTGAGGGCACTGACAGGGTGTTTGCTGTTATCTGTGGATTTTGGTATCCACAGCCCCCCCCTCTCCGGGAACCAACCCTCCAAGCATATGGGGGCCCTATTGTACTGTTCCTTATCAAAACACTGCAGAGAAGTCCTTCCAAAACATACCAGATGGTGACCGACACGGCCAGTAACAGTTGATGCCATGGTCACCAGCAACACATCTCTTTCACCATGAGTCTGGTGGCTAGCTCTTTGTTGAAGGTTGCCGCGCAGCCAGACTGAGCTCTTGCCACCCCCCAAAGAGACGCACTTATACCTACCAGGCAAAAGGTGATGTCATCCACCCCAGATCCTTTGGAGGACTGCAGCACAGAGAGGAAAGTCTGGAAGCACAGCTCTCGGTAAGGTTCCTCTAGGGAAGGCTGTCCAGGTATGCTAAAAGGACAAAAATAAGTAAAATTAAACTAAAACACCCCCCCAAGTTTGTGACCAGCCATATCTGGGACAAGCTGGTAAGAGGGGGAGACTTTGGTTGATTACTATTTAGTGTACACTCCCCCTGCCCCCAAAAGTTTGCCTTGATCAATTCAGCAACTTAACGAAGTGGATACTTTGGATAATAAACCTTCTGTAATTAATGGGGAGCTGCAGTAGTGACTTGAACACCTGATGCTGCATTGCCAATCTAGAGATGGGTCCTTGGGATCATGTCCCAGTTGAAAGCAATCCTGCTTTGCCTCCACGTAAAAATTCTTCACCTTAGATGTCTGGGCAAAGGAATGCTTGATTATATGTTTGCATCCTACTGCTAAGGCTTTAGGCCTGTAGGCATATTCAAGCTTCGGCCCTCCAGATGTTTTGGACCACAACTCCCAGAATTCTAAGCCTGTATTTCCAATGGCAAAGGACTGTAGGAGTTGTGGTCCAAAATATCTGGAGGGCCGGTGCCTGCTCCTTCCCAAGAAGGAAGGGAGACTTGCCAAAAACAAAAATGGCCACATCAACCCTCATTTGCTGGAGCCTTACCTTAGGCACAAGTTCGCCATGCTGTGGACGGCAGCCCTTTTAAGCTCCATATCAGTTTGAGCTGGGCTGCTGAGTTGCACCAGAAGTCCGTGTTTCCCTAGCAAATCTGGGAGATACTAAAAATATGGAGACAAAACACAGGTCAGTACAAACCCTAGTTGTTTATGTGAGACAGTAAGCCAGCAACGTTGTACTAGAACTCCCATACTATTAACCAATGGCTATGCTGGCTACAGCAGATGAGAGCTGCAGCCCAGCATCTGCAGGGCACAGCTGTTCACCCCTGGAGAAAGCAGGAATACTGGAGTGGTTTGCCAGTTCAGACTCCAGGTGCCTACAGCACATGGTATTCCTTGGTGGTCTCCCATCCGAGTACTTGCCAGGCCTGACCCTGCTTAACTTCTGAAATCAGGCAAGATCAGATGTGCTTAGGGCATCTAGGCAGCTATGGAACCATCTACCCCTGAAATTCGACTGGCACAAATTTTTAAAAAACTATTGAAGACCTGGTTATATAGAATGGCCTTTCCTGATTTCTCAAACATCCAATAAAACACTGTTCATTTTACCGCTTTTCTTCTCTTCCGCCCCACGCCCCCCTTTATCAATCCCCTGCTATTTTTATCTTCATTTTAGCTTAATGTTAGTTCATTGTTGTTGATTTGTGTATATTTTGTTTTATTATGCTCCTTGTATTTTGGTTTTTTTTTAATGTATTCCTTTGTTAGCTCGTCGTGTATTCCATGTTGTAAACTGCCCAGAGTAGCCCTAGGGCTAGATGGGCAGTATAAAAAGTCAAATAAATAAATAAATAAATAAATAAATAAATAAATAAATAAATAAATAAATAAATAAATAAATAAGACGACACCCCCAAAATGACTCCAGCCCACCTTTTGGCACTTGGGTCCATTGTTATAGACAGTAGCTGCCAGGGCTTGCAAAATTTCCATGTGGGTCCAAGAGCTGCATTGCTTCAGAGCCGAGGTCAAATATGGCAGGAGGAAGTGCAGACTGGCCTCGTCAACAACCACCTGCAAGGGAGGAAGGCAAAGAGGACTGAAGGGCGGGGGAGTATCGGCACTATTTCACTACTGCTGACGAGAAGGTAACAATGCACTGGGCAGGGACGACATCACGCCTGGAGTATTGTGTCCAATGCTGGTCACCGCATCTCAAAACAGACATAGTGGAACTGGAGAAGGTGCAGAAGAGAGTGACTGGGCTGCGGGTACCTCCCTTATAAGAAAAGGCTAAAACATTTTGGGCTCTTTAGTCTGGAAAAAAGGTGCCTGAGGGGGGATATGATTGAGATGTACAAAATAATGCAGGGCATGAGTAAAGTGGAGAGAGGGACGCTCTTCTCCCTCTCACAAAAGACCAGAACTAGGGGACATCCACTCAAATCAAGGGCTGGGAGAGTGAGAACAGACAAAAGAATTTTATTTTTTACCCAGCGTTTTGTTAGTCTGTAGAACTCCCTTCCACAATATGTGGTGATGGCATCTGGCCTGGATGCCTTCAAAAGGGGATTGGACAGATTCCTGGAGGAGAAGTCCATCCCAGGTTATAAACCATGATGGAGATGTGTAATCTCCAGGCTTAAAACCAGGGTACTTCAAGGGCCAGATGCAGGGGAGTGGTATCAGGAGACAGAAATCTAGCCTCATGCGCTCCCAGATGCATTTGGCGGGGCCACTGTGAGATACAGGAAGCTGGACTAGATGGGCCTTTGGCCCGATCCAGCAGGGCTCTTCTTATGTTCATTGGTACATCCATGCATTGATGGTGGCAGCGATGCTTACTCTGCTGAAACCAAAAGAATGCAGCACATTGTCACTTCTTTAAAGCTCCATGCCAGTAGTTCTCAACCTGTGCGTATCCAGATGTTCCTGGACTGCAACTCCCAGAAGCCTCCACCACTCGCTGTGCTGGAAGGGATTTCTGGGAGTTGTAGTCCAGGAAAATCTGGGGACCCACCGGTTGAGAACCACTGCTCCATGCAGTTCACAGGTGTATATGCTCAGAAACTTAGGTTGCCTAAATCGGTCGCAACGCTCAAGAGAAAAACAAAGCCACTGAGTCTTCTCACCTGGAATCGGTTCAGCATCTGGTGCATCAGCTGACAAACTTTGTTGACAAGATGTTCTTGGCGGAGCGGAACAAGTTTACAAGCTTCTACGAGAAGCTGACACACATCCTACTCAGGGGAGAAAAAGCAAAGGGGACAAACAGGAGAGCATTTGTTAGTGATCCACTAATTCCCTGTTACCATCAGGAAGAAGGTATAGATCTATTAGAATAAGGACAGAAAGATTCAGAAATAGTTTTTACCCAATAGCAGTAACCATGCTAAATTCTGTTAAAAATTAAGTTGCTGGGTAGTATCAGTGTCGCATGTGTAACATATATATTGTATGGGGGATTGTGTATGGCTGTTGTTTTTCAAATTGTAGTTTTTATGTACTGGGTAGGAATGCTGTCAGGTGAAAGAGTGTAGGGCTGTGTGTATGTTTGGCTTTTATGCCAGTTTTAAATGAGTGTTAGTGATGTTCTGTGTGTGAATGCAGGAGTATGTGTATGGATGTTTTGTTCTTAAATGGTAGATTTTATGTCTTGGGTTTTTATCCTGGGATGTATGAATGAGCTGCGTGGAGGGCACTTTGTAATCTCGTGGTCTTTTTATACAAGGACAATAAATTCCATTCCGTGAGGTAGCCCGCCCAATTCCATCCACCCTGGAGGACGACCACCACCACCCCGCCCATCGTCCCCACAAAGGCTGGGATGATGGGAGCAGTAATAGGGGTGGGGTGGGGAGTGGGGAAAGGGGCGCGGGTGGCCGCGAGGTTTCCCCTGCTTGGCCCCCTCTCACAGTGGCCAAAGGCCGCCGCCGCCCTTCCTCCTTCCTCGGCGCCTTCCTTCCTCTTCCTCACCTCCGGCCGGGGCTCCCCGAGCGACAGCCCCGCCGGCCCGCTGCTGCTGCTCTCGGAAATGAGCTGGTCGAAGAGCAAATGGAGCTCGGTGCGGCGTCCGCACTCGCCTCCGGGCCCTTGGCCGGCCTCAGGCCCGAGACTACCCAGAGCCCTGAAGCGGGCCAAGTGGCGCGGCCACCAAGGGAGACCAGCCGCCGCCGCCGCCATCGGGCCCTCGGCCGCCATTTTGCCTCAGTCCGGAACGGAGGCCGGTCGCTATAGTAACGAGAGCGGCGCGGTTCCTTTCCCCCCCTCCCTCCAGGAACCGGAACTTCCGTTCCCTGAGGAGGGCACTCTAGGCGGTGCACCTCTGTGGTGAAAGGACGCCCTTGCCGCTGTATGGATGGCTCCCAATGGGTGGAATCCGGCCTTCCCTTATTAGAGCGCGCCCCCTGGCGGTGGGACGAGTTGTTTATTTATTTATTTATTTATTTATTCATTCATTCATTCATTCATTCATTCATTCATTCACTTAGAAACTCAGAAATGACCTGTTTTGTCAAGTAGTTATGTCAGAAAGGTAATGTAGGGCCTAAGAGGTATCGGGCAGTAACACAAGCCAACCTGTACGGATGAGCTGATAAATCTATGTAATGAAAAGCCCTTGTCTTTGTTCAAACCAAGAGAGGCAACTATTAATTTCTTGATGTATTATTTTTTTCAGCTGTTCCCCTTTGGAATCTGAAGTTCTCCTGGAAGAACAAGGAGTTCAACAATCGACCTGAATGTTACAATGACTATGGTCCATTTTGGGTCCATTTAGGAACACAAATGAAAATAAAACTTTGAGGTTTCATGAAAATTGATTTGAGCAAATGAATGTTGATCTCCATCTTCGCTAGATGCTGTTTTTATGACCCTCTACTTATAAGCATGGAACAATGCTTTGTATGAGGCATCTTTTTGTCAAAAGGAAATCAAGAGCCTAGAAGAATTCCTGTTTAAGCTACATTTCCCAAGACCCTTCAGTCTACCCTGAGCTGAGGATCGGACCCAGAGACCTAGAAAAGTTGTTTTCTGGATCACAATTCACAGAATCCCCCTGCCAACAAAGCTGTTCAGGGGGATTTTAGTAACAATAGTCCAATGAAATACAGCATTTTCCATGTATAAGACTACAGTAGGACCTCCCGTATCCACTGATTCAGTTATCCACAGTTGGCAGGGGAGGAAATTAAATAAATAATTCAGCAGCCGCAAAGCAAGCTACTGTCACAAACAGCACCTGTAAAGCAAGTTACTATCATAAAACAGCAGCCGTAAAGCAAGCTACTGTCACAAAACAGCAGCCGTAAAGCAAGACGTTTCTGGGGATTCTCGGTGTTCTCTCTTATCCACGGTTTTCATTATCCACAGGAAGTCCTGGAACCAATCCCCAGCAGAAACCAGGGTCCTACTGTATGTTTTTGTCTAAAATTGTTAGGCTTAAAATTGAGGGTCGTCTTATACACGGAAGTAAGCTGAGACGAGAACTGCATGTTTGCGAAACTGCAATTTTGGGTCCGAAAAGTGGGAGCCGTCTTATCCATGGTGGCGTCTTATAGAACGGAAAACACGGGCGAGTCTTCCGAACTCAGATCTGAATAACTGACTTGTTCTAAGATTAATTCTGATCTTCTACTTCTGGTTTCTACTCATCCACGTGCTGGACTGAATTGCATCTCTCTTATCATGTCTGAACCAAGGCAGAGTCTGCTAAAATAAGCTCCTTTTTTAAGCTCCCTTTTTCCGGGAGAGATTTAAGCACAAATGCACTTCTCTCTCTCTTTTTTTTTTAAATCCAAGAGTTCTGAAAAAAGCACTTCACTTAGGCGGGATTGTAGCGACTGTATTTATAGCCTGTAACAGCTGTAGCAAAACATCCGGAGATAACAAGAGTGTTCAAAATTATGCATCCAAAAAAACCCTGCAATACTGTATTGTGAAGGCCAAATGCAGCTGTTAAGCCAATAAATAATTCCATACCCATTTGATAGACACAGCATTTTGCTCGTTCTAGCATTAAACCAAATGCTTAGTGCCTGTGGTTAATGGGGGGGGGGAGATAATTTGGGGGGATGATCCCATTAAAAAGAAAATCTAATGTATTAGATAATGATTTAAGGCCAAGCAGCTGTACTGTGCATTAAATGGGGAGAGTAATGTTGAGTTACCCACCCCCCATCAGCATGGCTGTTTATGTTACAAATTTCTAGGCTATTAAGTGCACATGAGATATTATGCAAATGAAGGGGCTTAAACATAATTGCCAGTATCCCATGTTGGTTTTAGGTCTGCTGACTAACTGGATGAGCATGTCTTAATGGTGGGACATTTTGGGCAACCTTGAGTGTTGGAGGTCATTCTGACTGTGGACACCAACCAATGCGTCCCTCTCTGTCTGGGGAGCTGCCACGGCTCCTTGATGGCACAGCTCTTGTGCATTGTTGCCAACTGGTCAGATACTCAACCGGCAGTCCTTTCAGGTTCACAGCTCTCGCCTGTTGAATGTTGAGGTTTGAGGTTGTCACACATCTGGCAACCCCCTCTTTTTAAAACAGGTGGGTCCCCTCTGGGGGAAAAGGTGGCATATGAATGAATTAATTCACTAAGTAAGTAAGTCACTGATCTAAACGGAGTGGCTCTCAACTAGAAGGTTGAAGCATCCGTGGCAGGTGGTCTTAGCAGCCAGTTTAAGGGGCAAAAGTGAAGAAAGTAGGTGCTTTTGTTCTGCTTCTCTCACAAGGAGGCGGGGAATTGTTGACGAGTTTTTAATTTCTGTAAAAATTCCTTTTGTTATTTAGCAGAAGTGCAGAGACCCGCAGAGGAGAATAGCCCCCAGTATCTCACTAACTGTCACTTAAAGCCTCAGTCACTCAATCTGAGATATTTGTAGCAGAAATAATGGGGGGAAAAGATTTCTTTACTTACGGTTACTTGAAGTTACAGACTTGGGCATGCTGCTTTCTTTCCTGCACTGAGACTTAGTAGCCAAGCGGATCAACAGCAAACATACAACTGCCACCAACCTAGGAAAGAGAAGAAAGGAGAGAAGAGAACAGGCCTCTTTTTGACTTCAAGAGCTGGGGGTACAATTGGCTGGAGCTGGCCAGACTGACTTTGCCTACCTAGCCTCTGCTATCGACAGTTCAAAGCAAAACAAAATAATAACCTGAATTAGTAGAGGCAGCTTCTCAGATTCCTGCCACTATTGCTGACTTATTTCTCTATTCCAACATTTTATGGATATATAAAAATACCCTCTTTTCAGCTGTGTTCTCCTTGGCTTTTTAAACTCAAAGCTTGAGTCTGCTTTTTTGTGTTACTCCTCAAGAAATCTCTTGAGGTCTAATCATGAAGCCTTGCGTGGGCTTATTGAAAGGCAACACGGCAAGAAATACATACACTCAGGAATCACCAATGGACTAAATCAGAAGATGTTGGGGCCGAAATAATTTTAATGTTTTCAGTTTTAGATGCCACCAAGATTATGCAAATGAGTCCAGCTCCCAGCCCGATCTAGTCTTCTGATTTTCCAGGTAGCCCCTGGTAGGCTCCCAGCTGGACACACCGAATGCACCACGTGAAGTAACAGTTGCCCCTTAGCAAGGGTGGTTCATAATGATTTTTTTAAAAAAAATCTACCCTGGATTTTAGAATTGCAAGCTAAGCAATCATCCCTTTCCATGCAAATGCCTCTGGGTTCCTTGCAGGCTTCAAAGGACAAATATGTCATTAGAAATCAGGGGGTTCAAAGGAAAATGTGAGCCAGCCAGCGTGAGGCAGCTGCCGGGGGAGAGAAAATAGGTCTTTGGCTCCCCTCCACCCTGCTCGCTCTATGAATTTTATTTTCCATTCATTTTAAGAATGCCTCCCAAGCCTCACCAAATGGTGCCATCGCTATTATTCCAAAAGGAGCATCTTTGGAGGGGGAGGTAAGATTCAGGACCGTTCGTGATGACAGCCAGGTACTTACGCCATCACCTGAATGAACACGGGAGGGCGGCGACCAGGGGCATAGGGGTGGAACTGTTTGCTTGATCACGCCCTCTTCCGCTTCCATCCAATAATATGGGGTCGGAGAAGGGGGGATTTGTTCTGATGCCTCATGGTGCAGTGGTTAAATGCCTGCACTGCGGGTAAAACTGTGCTCACGACCTGGGGTTCGATCCCAGGTAGCAGGCTCAAGGTTGACTCAGCCTTCCATCCTTCCGAGGTCGGTAAAATGAGTACCCAGCATGCTTGCTGGGGGGGGGTGCAATGTGTAGCCTGCATACTGTTATTAAAAAAACTGTAAAACCACCCAGGGACTACTTGGAAGTGGTATGGGGCAGTATAGAAGCAGAACACTTTTTGCTTTGATGAATTGACAAGGCCAGTCCAATCATTGGGCAGCATGGAGAAGCCTCAAGCATCAGAAGGCAGAAAGCAGACGAAAGCCGGGGGTGCCACAGCGGAAGCTGGTCAGTCCCCTGTCACTGAGGTCCGAACAGTCAGTCCGAACTTTTTCAGGAGCTCTCCAGTTTCCTGAACCCTATCACCAAAGTAGGTTCAACCCGTGTAAAGTTCCTTCCAAAAACTGGAGTGGGCTAGCCCGCATACGGTGCCCTATTTAATGCCCAAAGCTGCTGTTTCCTGGGTAAACAAGTCCCCAATGTTTTGGGCTAACAACTCCCAGAAGCCTTCACCGCTAGCGGTACCAACCACGAGTTCTGGGAGTTGTAGTCCAAGAACATCTTAGGGACCCAAGTTTGGGAACCACCGACCTAAGTGCAAAAGACAGTTACACTAAGCCAGGCATGTCCAAACTTTGGCCCTCCTGATGTTTTGGACCACAACTCCCAGAATTCCAAGCCTATATTTCCAATGGCAAAGGACTGTGGGAGTTGTGGCCCAAAACATCTGGAGGGCCGAAGTTTGGACATGCCTGCACTAAGCCCTGAGGTGTTTTTTTTTTAATTCTTAATTTCTCAGGAGCTGTCCAGAGTGCTGAACTTGTTCGGGGCATGGCACTCCAAACCAAATACAGCTCCCCTAGGGGTTCAGATTGAAGTCTGAAGTGGATCCCCTGCCTGTGTAAAACCAGATTCCCCAGCCTTCACCAGGTCAAGGGAACACAAGATAAAAGACTGCTGGATAGCAGACCCCCTTTATGAACCCGGCAAGAAGCTTGAACCGAGAGCTACTTCACAGAGGACCATTTTCTCTTTGACACAATTCTCATGCTCGGTTTCACCACCACAAGGCCCTTGAAGGTGCTCTTCAGCAGCCTCCACACGGCACAGTTAGCAGGCACATAGGTTGTGTAGTCTAGGAAACATTTTTAGTATAATTCAACCCTTCTAGAAGGCAACTGTATTTTGTATGCTGCCTCGCCCTCTCTCCTTCTGCTTCTAGCCTTCTTTAATACACAGAGAGAGAGAGAGCTAAGCAATTTAGCTGCAAATCTCCGGCACCCGACTGGATAAAAAGCACTCACCATTTTAACGCTTCCCGCGCATACTAAAAATCTGAAATAATCACGGCAATTACAGATAATTACAGTTATTTCGAAACAGGAAATTCAAGCTAGATTCCGACTACGCATCGGAGAAAAAGAGTGAGAAGAGAGGAGAGGAAGGGGGGAAGGTGTGAAATCCTAAAAGGATTACCATGATTTGACCTTCGAGCCTTCCTCTCCGTTGAGGGATCCTGAACCTAAACTACTGGGTGGCAGCCTGGCAGGCCATCTTGTCAAGAGGTGGTTTGAACTGCCCTTGCTTTGCCTGCAGAAAAAGATCCATCTTTACGAAGGGGAGGGGAGATGGAGAAGATTTCCATCCACTATTTCTTTTTGTGTGTAGGGGCGGGGGGAGAAATGGCGAGAGCTTTACCTTTGAAGCAACCTGGTGGGATGATGGAGACATGTCATCTCCAGGCTTAAAACCAGGATATTTCAAGGACCAGATGCAGGTGAGTGGTATCAGGAGATAGATATCTAGTCTCGTGCGCGCCCAGAAGCATCTGGCGGGGCCACTGTGAGATACAGGAAGCTGGACTAGATGGGCCTTTGGCCTGATCCAGCATGGCTCTTCTTATGTTCTTATGGACGGGATCGATTCTCTGCACACACACACACACACACAGAAACACAGCAAAGATGGGGCCAGCTTGGCCTCCTGTGGGAAGGAGTTCCCAAGTCCAGGAGCAGTGGCAGAGAAGGTCTTCTCTCATGTCACCACCACAGGTCCCTGCGAAGGTGGTGGGACTGAGAGAAAGTTCTTCCCTGAAGATCTCAACACCCAAGCAGGTTCATCAAGGGAGATGCGTCCCCCTTAGATAGCTTGGACCCAAAACCACATAGGACTTCATAGGTCAAAATCAAAACTTGCCATTGTGCCTGGAAACGGACCGGCAGTTAGTCCAGCTGTCGTAACAAGAGGGTTACCCTGTAACCTGCTCCGGTTAACAGCTTGGCGGTGGCCCTTGGAGCCCAAACACTTTGAAAAGGCACTTCCCATGTCTAGTGCGAGAGCAACCAAAATAGGATGCAACCAAGGCATGCTTCACTTCCAGCACTGCCAGTAACAGGTTGGTACACTAGTTTAGTCATGCCAGTGTACTCCCGACTACCCCCCCCCCCAAAAAAAAAAAGACCTGGGCATCCCGGGTCTAGGAACACATCCGTGCTGCGACCTTGTGTTGGAGGACAGCATGTAATCCCATCCTGCACATGCTGAAATTCTATTCTCTCATCTTCTGACTGACCAGGAGCAGCTTAGTCTTGCCTAGATTTAAGGCCCAGACCTCACATTCCATAGCTCAGCGATGTTTTGAACTGCAATCTTCCGGGTCCCAACTTAAGACTCTAACTGCTAGGTCATGCTGTCTCGCATGGTGGCATTCCCCCTTGTGATGTGCTTCCAAGGGCGAGGAGAGGGAAGAGCTGCCTAGAATCCAATTTCCTTAGAAGATCAGGAAAGACTGTAGGTGTTTCGGGAATTTATTTATACACGTACGTTGGCTGATCATAAGACGGGAGAGTCATACCATTAACGTTCTGTCTGGGCAACACATGGGAGGGGAAATCTATATACCCCACTTCCCATTTTATGGCCCACGGAAACCTCTCCTAACCACCTAGTGCAGGAAAGCGGCACCTATTTATCTACTTGCATTGACATGCTTTCGAACTGCTAGGTTGGCAGGAGCTGGGGAGTAACAGCGGGAGCTCCCTGTGCTGCGTGGCACCCGGGATTCGAACCGCCGAGCTGCCGACTTTGCGGCCGGCCGTTTCAGCGCTCTAGTCCACTGAGCCAGTAGTGGGTGAGGTCAAACCCCCAAGGAGGCAGGGCTGTTTTTGCTTCTCTCCCTGTGACTGACACATCCTTTTTTTGGGAGGGGGGGCTACCCTTTCTTTCCCATCCTCTCATGTTGTTTCCTAAAAGTCTGGGCATCTTTCTTTACCGTCTGGCTTCTTTCAGTGTAGTGCTTTTACATAACCCTTGCATCAGGACCTTGTTAAATTCTCTTGGATTTCCTGGAGTGCTTTCATAACCTCCAAACAGACCATAGTTTTTGCAAATGCAGTGGTGCCTCTACTTAAGAGTGGCTGTACTTAAGAGCAATTCAACGGAAAACCGTTGGCGTTTTAACTGCCGCCTTACAAATTTTAGATGCGGTCTGCTCTACTTACAATCTTTTTTTTTTAAATACGTTGCCTCTACTTAAGAGTTGTTCAACTTAGCATGCATTCAGAAATTCTTAAGTAGAGGTATTACTGTATCAGGACCTCGCTTTGTTATTCTGATGTGTCTAGCGTCCCTCCTCCAAAGTGATTCGCTTTCTTTTTGCAGAATATATGTTTCAGTGAGAACGAAGTTTGGGGTACGTAATTTCGCCCCAGACCTTGATTGACACCATGTGCCTTACGAGATGTGTGTCCGTGTGAGAGAATGAACCAGCCTAGCACCTTCTTATGTTGAAGCCGCACTGATTTTGACAGCAACGACACCTTTCTTCTTCCTGTTTTGTACCGGAACATTTTTAATGGCTTTTCTTAATCCGTTTGTGGCCACTTGGCTCACTCTGCAGCTCGCACCGATGGTGCCATCGCTGCTTGTTAAGAACTTGTCACTTGTGCCTCGCATCACGAGCAAAACCTACAACGGACGTGCCACGAGGACTTTTCAAGTCCTACTGAGAACAACCCACTGCCACAACTTATGCCGTTGCACTTCAGTGTGTTCCAAGCCAGGACAGGTATGACTCTGGTGCTGACATAAAGCTAGTTTGGTCCCCAGGATTTCTTATCTCCTTTGGGGAGTGGATTTTTCGAAACTGGGGGTCTCACGTTCCCATCTCGGAAGAAGCTCTGCTGTTCCGCCAAATCCAAGAATGATTTTTATGGACCTCCCCAGGTTGTGAGGACAACATGTCCCTTGAATTCTAACCAACACTGCAAGCTGCAGTGAGTTCATGGGAATTGATAGATAACCAGTTCTCTGTCCGTGGCAAACCCTCTCTGGACACAAGGAAACCAGCGAGACTAAGTTCCATGAATGGCTTGGTTGATGCTAGTTGGTTCTGTTTTTAGATAGGACTGCCGCTCCATGTCAAGTCATGGCTGGGCATGGAATCCAGGCCCATCTCCAAGCTGGGCCTGTGGATGATCCTGATTTGAACCCTTGAGAGATGCTATCCCTTTTTTTTTTCCTCCTGCCATCTATACGTTTGCCAACAATTACTGCTGCTGAGCTGCAACTATAAGTAAAGATCCTAAGATGCCCCAGTTGTTTTAAAATGCTGTTTTATCATTGTTGTTGTCTATTATTGTACTGTTGTTCTATTGGTTTGTTTTATATTGTATTGCTCGCTGACTCGCTCAGCTATTTGGAAGCCGCCCAGAGTTCCGTCTCGGAAGATGGGCGGGGTAAAAATTCAATAAATAAATAAATAAATACATAAATAATAAGTAGCATCTCTCAAAAGGCTCAGACACTGCCGATCGATGGACCCCAATGTTCAGTTCCTAGAATCTAGCTCAAGGACTAAGACTACAAGGCAACTGAAGTTTTCCTCTTCCCAAGAGCTATATAATATCCAGAGAACCACAGCTCACTGGTTGAGGCGTGCAGGCTGGTGTTTTTGGGAGTGGTAACCTCCAAATGTTGACTGACACACCTCTGATGCAGAGCAAGCGCTTGCCGCACAGAAGGGCAGTCTCCAGAATGGGCAGAAAGGGTCACTGCTAGTCAATGCAGGTTCTACCATCCATGACCAGCGTGGCGAGTCTTGAACTCCAACAACTAGACGGCCTGCCAAGGCCCCGGACTACAGTGGCCATGATCCCTTTGCAGTGGGCGATGGGGGTCACATAACCAGCAGGTCCTTCGGGTGTTTTGCTGGACCTCAGGCCCCAAAAGCTCCAGCCCGTAAGGCCTACAATCAAGAAATCCTGGAAGTTATCGAAGAAAACTTTTCAAGGGATGAGCCCGCAGACCAGCAGTACAGGCAATACCTCACTAAATGGACCAGCTGCCTATCCTCTGTACATTTCCTACATCCTGTTTAAAGAATCTAGAGATTCCCAAGGCTCAAGGTGAGATCAGAACTTCTCTACGCATGCATGTAAGCCAAGAGCTTCCTCATTAAAAGCCTTCTGCTGGTGAAGCCAGCAAGAGGTCACTACCTCATAAAACAATTCCAGGGAAGACTCAAGGTTAGGCATGTCCTAACTTCGGCCCTCCAGATGTTTTGGACCACAACTCCCAGAATTCTAAGCTTAGATTGCCAATGGCAAAGGACAAGTTTGGATCCCACCCCACCCACCCCAATCTGGACCAGCTACACCCCACTTCCATCTTCCCCACGGAACCTGGACCACGGATCCATCTGCAGAAATCACCACCCCACCAATCGTGTGCCCAACCCCACACAAAGAACCAAACCGGAGATCATTCTTAAATGTGTCAATTCTTTTTTTTTTAATGTCATTGAAAAATAAAAAGGGCTTTTTTTTCTTGTTCTGAGCAACTGCAGCTAGGAAGGGAACGTATGTTTTCACACTCCATGAAGTGCGAGCATGATCACACAGGTCAACTCATGCATTGGGGGGGGGAAGGTAAAAGGGAGAACAGAAAAACAGACATTCGCCTCTTTGCGGATGAAGGGCAGAATTTGGTATGAACTTGACCAACGGAGCACCCCAGTTGAACCCGAAGGCACCTTGCCCCCTCCTCCCCCTCTCCCTCAAATCTCACGTCAACATGGAATTACAACGACAACACCAACTTCAGTGTTTTGGTTCGCGTTCTCACACGATGGTTCTGCTGAGATATTTCGTACAAAGGCGTAGGCATACTTTGGATTTCGCACAGACACAAGAACCTGTTTTCGTTTGCTTTTCAAGAAAACAAAAGAGAAACGGGGCGTCTTCGTTATTCTACAGCCCAAAAGAAACAGGTACCGGGGGGGGGGAGGGAATCAACAACAGAAAGACTTAGCAACCTTCCCCGCCAGCTCTGAAATATACAAGCGCATACCTACATCCTTATGGTCCGAAAGCATTGTCAGTACAAACCGGCTGATACAATATCCCAGCCCCAGCCCCCCTACCGCCACAAAGAGATGGGGAGACCCCAACCCACCTGCCCAATTTAATTTGTATATGTAATTGCAAAATTCAACCAGTTTTTTTTTTTTTTTTTTTTTTGCACAAGCCACTCCTGCACCTTTAAGGGGGACCCTGAACAATGAACGCCATCCAACACTGCGCTCAGGATCAAGCTATGGCTGGTAGCTAAATGCGAAGGAAGCTGGAGAAGGGAGGGGCCGTCTTCCAAGTTTCTTCCAAGCTTTCTCCGCATTCGCTTCTGCAGGTTCTCACCTAGGAACCGGCAGGGGAAGAAGGAAAAGACGTTGGCCCAGAGAAGACGGCCGTTTCCAAATCAAGACAGACTGAAAAACAACAACAACAGAATTAACACCAAGCCACCGATTTAGGACATACAAAGTGTCCGTATAACAAGTGTTCAGAAGCGAGCCACAATAAGGCAACGTCAACTTGAAAAGGTGATGTGGAAAGAGGCCAAGTGACCAAGGCCTGGACTCCTGGGCCAGGCAACACTCTCAAAATCATTAAGCAATGATGAGGCAAGCTTCTCTTTTAAAAATCACTCTCTAGTGACTTTTGGTGAAGAGTCGAGGACATAGATTGGACCAAGACAGTCCTGTTTTGGAAACAGGTGGCCTATGAGACAGATGTTGTTGTCATTTTATTTTTACAACTAAACAAAGCAGTTTTGGGCTTCCCCCTTTGTACGGGGTGCAAGCAGAGGACTTAAGCAGAGGGAGCAGCTGAGTTGAGGCAGCCAAAGGATTCTGCCTCAAACCATCATTTCTGAAAAAAGGTAACCACAGAGAAAATAATAAGGGCAAAGGAGGAAGAGTGGGAAGAATATTACATGTTCGGGAACCTCATTCCATGAAATTCCAGTCTTCCTCCCCGTACGAATCTCGCCACCTGCATTTTCATCTCTGTACGCTTTATTTTGCCATGATTTTATTTCCAGGGAAGTTAAAACCAAAAGATCTCTTTCATGGAATTCAAGGTTCTCTTTTTATTTATGCGACCATTTCCTCTTCCCACTTAAAGGCCATTGTTGAAGCATTTTACAGTTATCCTAGTGAAAAAGGAAAAGAAGAAGAAGGAACAGAGATTTGTTTTTTGGAAAAGGAAAAAAAAAAGCAGAAACCCAAAAATAGAATCAAAAATAAAACAAAAGGGAAAGGAAAATCTGCTGCCTTTCTTCTCCCAGGCAACCAAAACAAAAAAGATTTCAAACTGAATTTTAGGTGGGTTTTTTTTGTTTTAACTGCAACATATACACATTAAATATAGTATACAGTCCATGCAGTGGCACAGCCGTAGTAAGGAAGCCAGAGCCTCCCTGCCTTCAGTGCATTACAGTCTGTGTTCCTCGCTCGCCGTGTCCCCTGCCGCCACCTGCCGCCGCCACCGCCGCCACCTCCTCCTAGCCGGACTTGAAGAGCAGAATCGCCACCTGGCCCAGGTAGAAGTAGATGAAGTGCTTCGTCTCGTGCGTTACGTAGCTGCCGAAGTTCCTGCCCACGATGCAGTGCCAAGTGGGGTTGTACTTCTTGTCAAATTCCTGAAGGAAAGGGAGAACAAGCCAAGTGGGGAAGAGAGAGACAAGAATCAGTTTCTATGTGCTCCTCCAGAGAGGGCAGAGAAACCCCAGTGTGATGCAGCAGTAGGTCCCAAACTTAGGTTCCCGGATGTTCTTGGACCAAAACTCCCAGAAGCCCTCGCCACTGGCTGTGCTGGCCAGGATTTCTGGGAATTGTAGTCCCCAAACGCCTGGGGAACCAAGGTCCGGAAGCACAATTCAGGGACCTGGGTTTGAACCCCTGCCTAATGGGGGTTGATTGATTGATTTAAAATATTTTTATCCTATGTTTCTCCTTAAAAGGACCCAAGGTGGGAATGTCCAAAGGGCTGCAAACTGACCATTCCACTTGACTGGTACAAGAAAAGGGCCCTGCCCTTTGTCCCTCACAGACCAGAACTCTCAATCCAGGGGAGATGTGGCAGGAGAGAAAGGAATCCCCCATCTCACCGACTGCCCAGTTATGTTATTGTTTTGTCATTACAGTCGTGGCTGACTCTTCATGGCCCCACGCCCATGGAGTTTTCTTAACAGGAATACTGGAGTGGCTTGACAGTTCCTACAGCACCTGGTATTCCCTGGTGGTCGCCCATCCAAGGACTAACCAGGGCCGACCCTGCTTAGCTTCTGCAATCAGGCGAGGTCGGATGTGCTGAGGGCATCTAGGCAGCCAGTGAGGTTACAGCAGGCTTTAAAAATGGGTCACCCAAGCTTATACCTGCTGAATCTCAGGTCCGTTTATGAACTTTCATTTTTGCAGGACACACCAGCCACACACAGAAAGATGGCGTTTTTGGCCACAGCACCTCTTCCCTTAAAAAGGCACGTACAGGTCCAAGGGCTTATTTCCAGATGTGCTTATGGGGCCCACTCCTTCCGCAAGTGTCAAAATGCAAAAATAACCTGAACTCACTTCAGGTTTCAGACCCCCCCCCCCCCGGTGTGGGGGGCTTTTTTTTTTTTTTTTTTTTTTTTTTTTTGACAGAAGAAAACAGGGAAATTACACCTCTTATTACAAGACAATGAGACTTCCTGGGATATAGGTGTCCTTGTTTTAGTTTTTTACCTTATACTTTGGCAGTAGCCAAGAGCAACAAAAATTAAGACCAAGTGAGATAAGCTGATAGTGTTCAGCCATGTTTAGCAACTGTAACCCCAAAAATGCATATATGATTTTTAAGAAGTATTCTGGGTTGTTGGGGTTTTTTTGGGGGGGTGGGGGGTTGGATTAATCTTTAGGAAGTATGGCAAACCATGTCTGAATATTCTCTAAACCCTGAGAAGGGTCACCAAAGGTCAGAATTGACTTAATGGTGCATGATTATGATGATGAAACACTTTGCTTAGCTCACGCACAATTCTGCCCTGCATTTGGTCCACGAGCCAGGATTTATACCCCCAACTCCAGGACTCCCCAGAAATATTTTAGACTGTTGGGGTCATGGGATTTTGTGACAGCCGATAGCTTCTTGTCCTGACCAAGCAGGGCTGTCCTTACAATGCCGCTCCCCATACCTTTTTAATGTACGCGGCTATGTCCTTCTCTATGTTGTACTTCTCCATGGCCTGCGTGGCACAGTCAACAGCGTCCTGCTGCATGTCCTCTGACATGTCCGCATTCTTGATCACAGCCTTCCTGTCCGACATGATGGACCTAGAGAAAAACAAGGGACAGAACCACATCACTGCCTGCTGCCGAGACTGGACTTCTGAGAACACTCCCAGACTTGTGAATTACCTAAAACAGGGCCAGTTGCCGGTGCTCATCCCTAGAACTCTACTTCTGGTTTTGAAGATTTCATAGAAGCGTTAAGAAATCTCTGGAAGTTTTGAGGGGCACCATGCCCTAAGCACATCCAATCTTGCCTGATTTTGGAAGCTAAGCAGGGTCGGCCCTGGTTAGTACTTGGATGGGAGACCACCAGGGAATACCAGGTGCTGTAGGTGCCTGGAGTAGGAACTGGCAAGCCACTCCCGTATTCCTGCCAAGAAAACTCCATGGACATGGGGTCACAAAGGGTCGGTCACAACTCTAACAACACAACACACATGCTTGCTAAATGCACCCTGGGAGGGTCAACTGCGGCCCTCTGTGTGCTGCTGGACTACAACAGCCAGCATCGCTCACTCCCCGATTATGGCTGATGGGAGATGTAGTCATGCAATATCTGGAAACGTCAACTTTGCCTGCCCACCCCTTCCTTGTGTAGGGGAGCCCAAGGCCCCCATTTGGAGGCAGGGTGTCAGAAACGGCGCCCAGAAGCTGCAATTCCAAAGGTTTTCCAGGCCCACACTTCCTCGCAGGAGTAGCACCCACGGAAATAACTTGGCCACGGATATCTTGTCTTCCCAAATAGCAGCTTAAAGGCCCCTGCATAACCATTTGCCCACACACATTCATGGAGACCCGAGTCTTCCTACTCAGCTGCCTTAAAAAGCCACTGGCGCAGGCGCACAAAAAAAATACTTGGTCCACATGTTATTAAATGTGCCGCCTGCATCATTCAATTATAAATCACCCAGAGAGTGCTTTAATGGCTATATGGGGCTGTAGACAAGCAGCACACTTTGCACAATTCCCATCATCCCCAGCACACACAGCCAGGCCGCCCCTCAAAATTAAGGTCCAGGATCAGTAGTTAATACTGCCTTCTTTTTAAAAAGGAAGGAAAATAGTGTACTACTACCCAATGTCCTTGACACAAACTGTCTGGGACTGCAGCCCCGAGCAGGGATGACAACAGGTAGCCATCCACAGACTGTTGCTAGGACTACAATTCCCATCACATACAGCCAAGCACAGGCAACAGTCACCATGAAGGCTGCTTCGTGGGACATTCCTGAAACATCTCAAGAACAATCAGTTTTTCACATCTCCGATAAGGCATGTAGCTGGTAAGATGATGAGACTCTCTAGAATAGGAGCCAGCAACCTTTAAGGGTCTGGGGGCTAGGTTTTTTTTAACCTCCCTCAGACCCTAGAAGGCCAACCACCCCATGCCCCCAAAAGCACCCTGAAAAACAAACCTGGTGTTCAGAGTTCCAACTGTGGACCTCAGAAACCTCTAGAGCAGGCATGTCCAAACTTCGCCCCTCTGGATGTTTGGGACCACAACTCCCACAGTCCTTTGCCATTGGCAATCTAAGCTTAGAATTCTGGGAGTTGTGGTGCAAAACATCAGGAGGGCTGAAGTTTGGACATGCCTGCTCTAGAGGCATAATGAATAAAGCCTGATCAGTTTCACGCCTCTATGACCAGAGCCTTTCTGACTTCACAGCGACCCTTCCCAGGGCTTCCTCAGTGTGAAATACTGTACTTAGAAGTGACCTCCAGGTCCTTGGTGTTCTGGGGCCACACCATTTGCCCAGGGCTGTGCAGGTGGCACGTAAACCCACCAGCCACACCCCCTCCTACTGACGCTGCAACCACACACTCCAAGCCCGTCCACCGACTGTTATCAATTTGCATTACTGGGACCCAACTCTGGGCTCCTGGAGGAGCTGCCTCCCTGGGAGGGTTGCAATCATTCCATTACCTTTGGTCATGAGCTGTAGTCATCCAGCAGCAAAACACTGGTTTAACATGCAGAGAGCTGTGAGTTCTAATTCCGCCCCCCTGCCTGGTTGAAAGCCAGAGGCAGAGAAAACAAGCCAGTTACCAATCCAGACAAAAGCCCCCCTTCCTATAATGCTAACCAAAAGATGGTTGGGGCATCACAAACACCAGGGAAAGAAAAGTAAGCAGCCAAGGAAAAACAGATAATGATGTTCCTTGAGCAAAACTCAACAAGGGGGAAAACAACATTAATAAATGTTAAAAAAAATAGACTAGCTATTTTTGATACTCTGTAGTCAAAGAAAGGCATCATCTACCATTTATGCCTGACGGTCTAAATTTGTCAAAGCAGGCCTTGGACTACAACTCTCTCCACTGCTGGCTGGGGGATACTGGGAGTTGTAATCTAAACTGCCGTTCTGCCAGCCTCCGGCTGATTCGAACCTAGGAATGGGAAGATGACAAGATCTGCCACCTTTTTCTGCTCCTCCCCACCTACCTCTTTGGGGTCTAGGGGACCACCACCTCAGAGGCCCTACAACTGTGCCACCCCCCTCCCTCTCCAAACTTGGCAGGATTAAAAAGGCTGAAGGTTTCCCTGTAAAAGCAAACTGGTTGCAGCCAGACATTCCCATTTCTTGGCCTGGTCCCAGAGAAGGACTGAAGGAACAGCTCTGTTGTGGGGTATAAAAACTTGCAGTTAAAAGAAAAAAACAGAGGAAGGAATCACTCGTTACATAATAGCAAGGGCCAAGGTTACAATTATTGATCCTTCCCTTCTTCCTTGGCTCATCAACACTGATCCCATGGACCCTTCTGTACACTTAAATATATATATATAAATAATATAGATATTATTGCACTTATAAGCATGGGTTGCTACATTTCCTGAAACTGGTACCAAGAGGGAGGGGTCCCATTTTTGCTTTCCTCGTTTCTCCTGTCCCAGTAAAGCCCTTTGGAAACCACTTGCGGCTTCCATTTCTTGGGCCTTCGGTGTACCCATTTCAAAGACGGGCCCAACCGAGGGTCTCTCTCCATTCCATGTGTGATGCAGTGGCCACCACCCCCTCCTGCCGTCATTTCACAAATGAGAAAACTAAATAGCAGCCCCTTCCCTACCGTATTCTCCTGATAAGGGGATCTCAACCACAAATAGCCAACCAAAACAAACGCAGGCCTAAAGAAACAGAAGGCCTTTCACTTTTCAGTGAAATACATGCCAAGGGCAGCCAGGATCTTTAACCCTATTTTGATAAGACTCACCACCCCCGCCACCACCCTGAGTTCATTGTCTTCCACCTCCACCTCATTCCCAGAAGGCCTAGTCACCATGACTAAGGGACTATGGAAGTTGTCGTCTCCCCACCACCACCAAAACAAATAAAACAAAATAAAATTGGTGGAGAGGCAAAGTTTTCCTACTCCATCGTAGAGCCACAACCCTCACTTTTCCGCAGCTTTCTTTATTCCAATATGGAACCTGCTAAATCAATATTCCAATGATCAATTTAAATCAGAGAAGGCGGGGGGGGGGCTTAAACATCTCCCGTGACTTCATGAAGCTTCTGTCTTTAACACTTTAGGGCATACATTACTGTATACCACGAAATAACCTATTACAACCTGACCAAAGGAAGCTCCGCTGGTGGTCTTATCACTCAAGAGACGGCATAGCTGTTGCATCTGAACAATGAATTTCCCTCCCACATCCTCTGGCTCCACATTTGATCATCTTTCCAATAGGTTGCCAGAATTACCATGTACTATCAGGCGCCTGGACCATTGAAAACACCAGATTTACATACCATCTTCCTCCCAAAGATTGGACTTTTGACTGTCAATACAGAACAAGCTACAGGTTGTTTGTTTTTGGTGTGTAAGACTATTTTCCTCTAAAATTGTCAGACTTAAAATTGAGGGCCATCTTATACATGGAAGTAAGCCAAGGAGAGACCTGTGTGGTTGTGAAACTAATATTGGCGTAGGGGCCATGGAGAGTAGCTGGGATTCTCAACTCTACTAAGACAGGGTAGTCTAACTAAATTCAGAAAAAGTCACTGCTCTGGATTACAGCTCCTCTAAGTCCACACTAGGAGGGCTATGCTGGCTTCTGGCAACTGAAGTTAAAAAAAAAAACCCAGCAACTTTTCCATCCTCTGGGTATGACCTCGCTAGGACCTGAAGGACAGGAGAGCCAGAAGGACATTTGTGGGTGAATTTTCTCAGAAGGTAGGAAGCCTACAAACCGACACCTTCACAAAACATAACATGGTGCTCCTTCAACTTCTTCTGCCCAAGTTGCTGGTGGGGGAGGAATCCAATATTAATAAGATTGAAATAAGCTTCCCCCCTTCTCACTTCTGATTAGGATGTTTCACTACCCTCAAAAGTCATTTAGAGGAGGGATTACTTTGTTAGAACCCCACCCTAAAGGTTGGCAGGGTTTTGTGTTTTTGCCAGGCATGGTGCAAGTAGAAGTGTGTGTGTGTGTGTGTGTGTGTGTGTGTGAGAGAGAGAGAGAGAGAGAGAGAGAGAGAGAAGAGGTGAGAAACAAGGGAAGGTGGGAAGATCTCAATATAGCTTGGCACCCTTCCAGCCCGTTGTCTCATCCATCACAACTTTTGTTTTATGATCAACTGGGGCTGCTTCCGTGTTCCTCCGCCCCCCCCGTTCCCACCTGGCACAGGGGAGTGGGGTTCCCTTTAGCCTTTTGGGAGGAAGGGATGGTAGAAATATTTTGGGAAAGACACACACACACACACACACACACACACACACACACACAGGGATCCTGTCCAAGAGAAGCTCCACCTGCAGGCCTTTATGGGAGGCAACCATCCCCCTTTGGGGTGGCAGCAGAAGGGGCTTAAAAGGGCCAACCTTCCCCCCTTCTTTTCTCCGGCTTTACTCTAAAACAATCCACATTTTTAAACTCACATCTCACACTGGTCACACACGGAAGGAAGGACAAGGCGAAAGGATGCAGGACTCCCCCCC
>JAHTLZ010000038.1:8000086-8018054 GCA_023846285.1 Phrynocephalus versicolor | reverse complement strand
TAATAATAATAATAATAATAATAATAATAATAATAATAATAATAATAAAGACAAAGGCATTGTGGCATCCTAAAGACTAACTGCTGCATTTCATTGTGAGCTTCCCTGGATAAAGTTTACTTCCTCAGACATAAAAGTGAGGTGGCAGATATTTATACATGGCCTTAAGATAATGGAACTGTGGTTAGTAGCCACAAGTTTCACACCTTGCAATCACTTAAAACCCCTGTGTGATATTCATTTCTTTTCCTTTGCAGCTCTGTTCTGTAAAATAGTGGATGAGGGAACCCCAGGCTACAGACAAAAACAAATAGAAACAACACCATTTTTGTGGCAATACTGTAGATACATATGGCAAGGAATTAAGAACCCTTGACTTTGCAGTTGAAGCCTGTTCTCCAAAGCTGCCAGGGCAATGGAAAATAACAACAGGCAGCAACCTAGTTAGTGCCATATTTTACATTTGGTAATTGTTTGAGGTTGGTTTCAGTCCCTGGCACAATAAGCAAACTGGGGAGATCAAAAGGCAGCGAAACAATGGGAGATTCCTTAAGAGTACCTCCTGCATCAGCCTCCCACCCAGAGCATCCGGGACTCAAAGCCAGCCAGATAATTTTGAGTTAAAACATCCTCTGAGCATCTCCCCCCTAGTTAAAAGGCAATAGTGATAAAGTAAAAAGGCCACCGTGAGAAGATGAGTAAGTTACAATCTGCCACCATTCCAGAACTTCCAAAAATCTGAGATGCCTGTCTCACGCTATCTGATGATGGGTCCCAGCCTTGGAGATAATTAGCCATATTATATATTCATTAATTTTAAAACATTTCTTTCCTCCCTCCCTCTCCTCCAGGAGTCCTCCCGGCAGCTCACATTAAGAGAAAATGGGAGGCCTAACCATTTAAAATGAGCTCTTAGCTGTAAAACATTCCAGTCATGAAACTGAAGGCAACCCTGAACCTACGTTTAAAACCAAAGGTGGTTAAAAAAAAATAATCCAAAACTGACAACGCAGCGCATTTCACAACTTCTACGTTTTACTAAAAAGGGAGGTTTTCCCCAGCATGGCAGAGCCTGTCAGAGAGAAGAGGTCGGTTTCCAACAACCTGTCCTAAAGAAATCTAATTTTAATTTTTTTTTTGGGGGGGGGGACATGTTAAGTGCAGCAAAGCAGGGATTTAGCAGAGTGCTGTTTCTCCCATGACACTGTATTCCAGTAAACAGAAGAAAAGGGGAAACCGGAAGCTTAACACTGTGGTTCTTAACTTTTGGCCCTGTGGGACATCAACTCCCAGGCACCACAAATCTGTGGGAAATGTACCCCCCCCAAAAAAAATCTGGAGACCCAAATGTGGACATTCAATGGCCACCAGCATTCTCCAGGCCATGAAATTCGTGCAGTACCGAAAACTGATTCAGAAGGCTTGGCTCCACACTCGCTACCCTCTGAGATCTAAGCGGCTAGACCACATGTTCACAAAAAGATCTGGATCACATCGTTACCAGGGACCGAGACCCAGGGCCGCAACTGGAGAGGGGGCCAATGGGGGATGTGGCCCAGACGCTGAGCTCCCCCCGCCAACCCCCCCCGAAACGACAATACAGTAGGACCCCGGTATCCGCTGGGGATTGGTTCCAGGCCTACCGTGGATAATGAAATCTGTGGATAAGAGAGAACGCCAAAAACCTCCCCCAAAACTGCTGTTTCGTGACAGTAGCTTGCTTTTTGGCTGCAATTTTGAGATAGTAGCTTGCTTTCTGGCTGCTGTTTGTGACAGTAGCTTGCTTTACCCTGCTGTTTTATGAGAGCAGTTTGCTTTACAGCTGCTGTCTGTGACAGTAGCTTGCTTTGCGGCAGCTGAATTATTGATTTAATTTTTTTCTGCAAACCATGGATAACTGAATCAGTGGATAATGAATCAGTGGATATGGGGGTCCTACTGTATAGCATTTGTACTATTGCTACTGTACAAATAGTTTTGGCAGTTTGTGCTTTTTGTCCCCCCCCCCCCCCGTCTCTCTGTCTGTCTGTCTGTCCGTCTGTCTCTCTCTCTCTCTCTCTGTGTGTATGTAAGCTACATTCACCCCAGGTGACACAGACCCTGCCTAGACCATATGATCTGGTGTGACTCTCAAAAACCATTTAATGGAAACATCTCAAGGGCATCAAACACAGTAAGAAAGAAAACTAAACGTACTACGCACACCTATAAATATATTTAAACCCACAGCTGAACATCGCTGATTCACTGACTCAACAGAGGGTGTCGGAATACTTCCTCGACACACAGAAAGCTGAAAATGGCTACGCTCGTAACCTAATTCATATTACTTCATGGAAGGGGGGTGGTGGTGGAACAGAAGGTGGTATGAAACCCAAGATGTCAAACCTGGGCTCTGAACAACTCCTCATCTCGCCCACAACAAGCTCAGACAAAGCTGGGATGGAAATTTATATTAGATTGCAGCTTCTGGAACTCACGAGCCCACGCGGCCAGTCCCCTAGGCAACTAGCCAAGGGGGCTGCAAGATTCGTAGTCCAAACAGTAGCCCACCCATGCCAGTCCCCCCCCCCCCGGTGTTGAAGGCATACCCCTACAACCTGTTTTCAAAAGGCCCTGGAGGGATCACAGTGTTTTTATGACCCTCCCCAGCTGTTAAGATCATCCGGGGAGGCCTTTTTGGAGGTCCCAACACCTTCACAAGTGGGTTTGGCGGGGACACGGGGGAGAGACTGCTTTCTCTGCCATAGCTCCCAGACTCTGGAACTCCCTCCCACTGGAGGCCAGGCTGGCTCCATCTTTGTTGTCCTTCCGTCAGCAGACAAAGACCTTTCTCTTCAAGCATTGTCTGAGAGGTGTTTTTTCAAAATGATTGTTGTACCTTGTTGGTTTGTATGTGAATTGGCATTGATCTTGCTCCGATTTTAGTGTAATATTTGTTGATTTGGGGGGTAACTTTTTATATTGATTGTTTTTAGCTTTTAAGCATTGTCTTTTACTGATTTAAACCACCTTGGATCCTTTTTAATAAATAAAATAAGATAAGATGAGAGTTATAAAAGACTATCTTCATTCTTTCTAAAATCATTTTCCATGTTGGGCTTTTGACATATTTTGATGTGACTTTTAATCTTTTAAGAGATGGGTTAGTTAGTTATTTATCTTTATTTACATTCAAAGACCAAACCCAAACATGGGTTTTATTCTTGTTTTTAACAGAGGTAATTTTTGGTGTGTTTACTTTTGTTGTATATTTATTTATTGTTTTATTTGTAATTTGTAATTTTATTTGTAATTCTGATATATTGTCGTCTAGAGAACCTCAGTTATGGGGCTGCACAAAAACGCTATAAACCAAATAAGTAGTCATCCAAAAATTCCCTCCATTTAAATATGAAATGGTCATTCCAAGAACAGTTGCATCGCATGCACTGCCGTTTCTTTAAAAATTACCTCCAAAGTAAAGATAAGAGGTGTGCAGACCTGAGGTTTTGGACTACAGCTCCCAGAATTCTCAAGATCAGCATGGCTACTGGCTGCATGACCCATGGAATTCTGGGAACTGTAGCCCAGAAATCTGCACGCCTCTTGTAGAGATTGACCGCCTTCAAGAGGACGTTGGATGTCCAACTTCCACCAGCCCTAGTCATCACATTTAATGGCAGAGAATATTGGGAGCGGCAGACCAATGACATCACAAGTTGCCTGCCCTGGTTGAAAGTGTTGGAGCTTTTGAAACCTCGCATGCTGCCTGTAGTTTGATTGACTTCTGTGCTAGAGTGACTGACAAAATCAATCTATCTAGCACCAACCAACTGTTCTTTCTCACTTCTGAACTCAAAGGAAGCCCCACCTCTCTGCTGAGTGTTTCTTTCCCTCTTTTTAGAGTGTTGGAAGGCAGTTGTTTTGTTTGCTGTTGATTGCTTCACGATTGTAAGTAGTGAAAAGTCTTTTATTCTTCTTCCTACAAACGTCTCAGAGTGAGTTACTGAGACCTTAAGTGTCAGTTAATGAGAAAGGGATGAACTAGCTGGGGGATTTGTATTTGGATTCTCTTCGGGGAGCCTCCTTATTTTGTGCACATGGCTGCTATTAAAATTCTCCACTTTTTAATTATTATTAATCTGCATAGGAGCTGAGGGCCAAGGACCTCACTGCACTGAACTTGAAGCAGCATGAATTGTCTGACACTCCGCAGTAGTAGTAGCAGTAAAGCAACAGCCCATGGGAAAGGTTGTGCCTGAACTCTGACATTCATGTATTCTATTCCCTGTAGAGGAGAACATTTTCTTTCCAACAGATTGGGTTTGCCTCTGATTAAAGAACTCCTCCTTCCTGCCTTCATCAAACAGGGAGCGTGCCACCTTTGCTGAACACCCTATGGAGAATAGTCATTTACTTGGCTCCGCTGTTTGAAATGCCATCACAGATTAAGAGAGTGGTGCGGATGTCCTGTGTCAATCACATATCAAGAGTGAATCAGTGCCAACCCAGCTCCTTATGTCCAGATATTCCATCTGCTTAATTGGCCTCTCCCTGGAAGGGCAGTCCCGTGCTTTCCTTTAACGTAATTCACTGCCAGTGTTAATTTTCAGCGTGGTGTATTTCTGGAGGCCAGATCTGCCAGGATGCAGACTATGCAACAGAATAGGACTGATAACCAGAACTGCAATACACGGCAGTGTACTGTTACGTCAGATGAAGTGGGAAGATGAAGGTTTATGGAGGCTTAGGCCACCCACCAAATCTTGTTCAGAAATTTTAAGTTGCCAGGCAGACTCTTTTGAGTGGTTTTTCAAATTAGTCTAATTATTCAGTAGAAACAAAACCAGGTTATACAGAGTGGAAATAACTGCTAAAAATGTACCTACAGATGTTGTACAGACGTAATTCAGGCAGATTTTCACCTTTGAGTAATCAGCCTTCAAAGGAGTCTGGACTTAAGTTTTGGAAAACAAACTTTCACACGCATGAGTTTCTGCACGCGTGCATGTGAGGACACGCACACACACACTCACATGTACACACCTCTGCATACCTGTGTTAATTTACAAATTAAGAGAGGTGAAGTAAAACTGTACACTCAGATTGCTTTCAACATTGAAGGAATACCGTACGCTATTCTACAAACAGGTTATCTGTAATTTCTGCATTCATCAACAGGCACAGTATACTGATCTACATGCTGCACAATATTTAAGAAAGCAGTGAGAGTCAGCAAAAATGCAACCAAGCATGGATGCCAGTGGAACCCAAGACGGTTCCAGGTGAAGGTGAAGCAGAAAGAAATAATTTATCTCTTATTCGAGGCTGGTTGCACAACCCTGGTCCAGGCATCAGGGATATGTAATCCTCTCAATTTTCATAGATTGTCGCTCTGATCATCCTTTTCTAAACCAGAACAGCTAAGGGCTAAGGGAACTTGTATTCCAGTAACATCTGTAGGTGTTATTCCCCCTGTTGCTACAGTATCTGCTGTCAAGTTGCTCCAGGCCCTAGCAGTTTTTTTAAAGGTATGGGAGGTGTCTGACAGATGCTTTAACCAGCTCCACATCTCCCTCTCCAGTTACTTTCCATGTCTGAGTGAGAATTTGAACCCAGATCTTCTGAGTCCTATGCCAGCACTCTACCCACTAGGCCTCACTTTTGCTCCCCACCCTGCCCTACTTGGTAGGTGCGTGTTTTACTTGTTTTTAGACTCAAAAGAATAAGAAAAGGAACAAAGAAATGAAATAAGAAAAAGGAAGAAAAAGAAAAATTCTCTCAAAACTCTTAGGGACAATCGTATAACTATTTAAAGCTGATTATAAATGGGGTGGGGTGGGGGGGTTGCACTTCTTCTTAAACTCCTTAGCTGTTTACGTAGTAAAACTCAGCTAATCCATTTCTGAGCCCATGCCATGAACTTTGGGTTGAAGCTAAGGGTTTTGCAAATTAAATCAACTTTATGTCAAATTCTCCTTCCAGCTTTTGTATCTATGGAAGTACTCAAGGATCTAAGCTCCTCCCCCCCCCATTCCCTTCTTACACTCATCAACTCCAAGATGAAATATATCTCTCCACTTTGGATTTACCTAATTCAAAAAGCTTTAGCAACATCCAGCTTAAGAGTTTTCATGTGTCTCAACTTGGTGCTATCGGAAGAAGGGTACAGAAAAGAGATACTGGACAATGTGATGGGCCCTGGTAGGAAATTAAACACTTCTACCAGTAATTTGGAGGAGAAAGTCTGAGGAAACACAGAGTTTCTATAACCAGCTGGAATCTGGGACAGCACTGTCTGTGTTTACTGTTGCATCGGCGTCAGGGGATTCCATGCCGCATCTTTTTGAATATGATTTTTAAAGAAAAAAGTCTTCCATTGGATTATGGGCGTTCATAATGGTGGGGTCATTAAGCACACTACGATAACTTCCCCACCCCACCCCCATCCTGACATATGCATGGATGCCTTTCATTCTTTATCAAAGGCACCTGAATTGAAAACATACATAAGACAGCAAGGAAGTCACAGAGGCTGGAGAGATTATGCAAGTTATGCCAGAAATCAGGAATATCAAATTAGTATAGGATCCAGGCCCAAAAGAGACAAAAGTAGATAATGAAAAGTCCCCGCGCTTAATTGTAGGAATACAGGACCGATGCCTCCATGAAGTTTGGACAAGCTGCCACCTCAGGTAACAGATTTCAGATATCATGGAGGGGAAACAATTAACAGTTATTTGGCTTGCTATTATGTTTTTTTTGTTTTGTTTTGTTTTACTGCCAGAGGTACTACAATAACCTGCCCACCTTTACAATGCATAAATGGGCAGGAAAATGTGTTTGGGCTGCCTGGTAACTGAATAGATTTAGGTGTCAAATCTACCAAATACAAAAGTGGAACAGGTGACACCTTTAGGCTACTAGAAAAATAAGGATATGCTATAGCTCCCCTGCTGTGCTTTATGTTCTGACTATCTAAGCCTTTGGCCCTGGGGCTGCATTCCTCAGAGGGGCATCTGGTGAGAGAGAGAAAGAGTGAAAGGTGGGTGCTTGACCAATTTTAAAGGCTAAGCAAAAAGCAGATACAAAAAGTACTCCTGTGTAGATAAAGAAAGGGTGATTGGGCCTTTGGTTCTATGATCCGGACAGAAAGAGGTTACTTCTGGTCATCTCCAGCTATCACTACAATTCTCATCCGTCTAAGCAAAGAGGGCTGTCAGTCACCAATGAAGAAAGTTGCCCGACCATGTCTGGAGGATTCTGCACCCTTGATATAAAGAAACTGGCAAAACAAAAACAAGAACAAAACCGAACTTCTGGAGCTGTCGTATTCAGTCTCCAGCACCTGTTTCTGCAAGTGTGCTATGTAGTTGCAGAACCATGCCCTCCACACTAATCCAATTCAACTGCCAAACAAATTACTCTTAAGGTGCTATAATTTTTAACTCCTGTGATTTAAAAGCAGCCATCGCAGTCAGCAGGCGACCGCAGAGTTTCAACTCACCCAGAAACCTTTTATTCTGAAGGAATGAATCCATCTCTGTAATAAATGCATCATTTTCCTCCCCATCTCACACATACAGAGAGAGGAAGAAAGAGGGCTTCTGGGCGTCTTAAGAGCTCAGATAAAATAGGAGTGGGTTCAGGGAACTAAGGTTGCAGGCTCTTCAGTTCCTGAGAGTACAGCAGCTGAAAGCAGCAGAAAGGAAAAAGAAGAAAGGGAAGGGAAGGGGGGGGGCGATCCACTTTGCAAAGGAAGTATAAAAGCAGTCTCCCCCCCCCCCCAAGGACTGTCTGCAACCCCGCTGATTGTGATTAGCACTGCAGACAGGTCTTTTAACTGCTGTGCAGTGGTCGAGTGGGGAATTTGGAAGTGCAGGCACTCGTCATAGCAATCGCCATAACCAGCCTGCTCTGTTAAGGTGAGTCTGAAATGCAGACATCTGGATTGATCTGTATGATGAGGAACAGGCTTTTTGTAAAGCTCGTGGCTCTTGACTGCCCATTCTGGACCAACCCACTTTCCAGTAGTTTTCATTACAGTAGGGAGAGCTTGCAACAGTCTGTTGTTCCTAGGGAAATCCGTGGGTACCCTAGCTATTCTGTGGATTACAGGTAAACCCAAAGGAAAAAGAAAGACCTGAGAGGGGAGGCAGGTGGTTGCATGATCACTGAAAATTAGATAGTCCTGGAATGTTGACCTGCAAGCCCTTGTCCCTCTACATCTATGTCAGGCATGTCCAAACTTCAGCCCTCCAGAGGTTTTGGATGACAACTCCCACAGTCCTTTGACATTGGCAATCTAAGCTTAGAATTCTGGGAGTTGTGGTCCAAAACATCTGTAGGGCCAACGTTTGGACATGCCTGATCTATGTGGATCTCTACAGCAAAACAAAATGCCTAGGAATCAGCAAGGGCCAGGATTGCATTAAGATACGCTGAGACCCCTAAGATATATCACATTTAGGCACTACATTATCACTCCTCCTATTATTCTAAGCAACTCAGAGCTTGCAAGTACCGTAACTCATTGTAAGTGAAGCAGCTATCTGTTTCGACACATTTCCTTGTAGTGGCAAAGTTACTTTTTGTAATGTACTACAGGAGAAACTCAAAAAATTCGAATATGATGCAAATGTTCATTTATTTCAGTAAGTCCCCAGTGACTTGCTGTCAAAAATTAACCGATAAGAGTTCTGCACACATGCAATACTGGTAAACAATGTTCTTATATGAGCATCAGAAAAAAAGAGGGGAAACTGACCTGCAGCTACACCACTTGCCAGGAAATCGACTTGCTAATGGCCATGCACGGTGTGACTGTAAATGTATGAAACGAACTAAGAGGGGTATAACTAGGGATCATTTCCCTAATGTCACCATAGTCTGAGTTGGCTAGTCTGTGACCCCAAATTCTTTATGATTCCTGGCTTACTGCAGACTGCTAGCTATCTCAAGATAGGAACACAAAGCAAAAGCATACGGCTGGTGTGGAGATTGTATGCCCTAATCAGATCCTTTTGTACTGCAGTTCCTATCATATTGTATCATCGATCATGCCGGATCAGGAAGGTGGGGTACTGTTGGCCAACAGTCCCTGGAAAGCCACACTTTCCTCATCTTTGCCATATGCAACTGTGAATGTCCACTGCAGGCTCCTTCGTTCTTCTCAAATTGCCTAGAGAGAAGTGGACATCTCAGAATCTAGTGGACAAGAGACTCGTGGCGCAGTAGTTAAATAAATGCCTGTACTGCAGGTAAAACTGTGCTCATGACCTGAGGTTCAATCCCAGGGAGCAGGCTCAAGGTTCACTCAGCCTTCCATCCTTCGAGGTCGGTAAAATGAGTACCCAGCTTGCTGGGGGAGGGGAGGTGCAATGTGTAGCCTGCATGCTGTAATTAAAAACTGTAAACCACCCAGAGACTACTTTAAGTGGTATAGGGTGGTATATAAGCAGAACAAAAAGGATACACTTTTACTCTCCTCTCTTCCGACAGCTGTTTCGTATGCCCACATGCATGTGTGCATGTGTGCGCGTGCGCGTGCGTGCGCGCACACACACACACACACACACACACAGAGGGGGGGGATTTCAGCTGAGAGATGTTGTCAGCTCTTCAGGACCCCAAAAGAACTCCATGGTTCGAAGCAGGAGCCAGTGGAACCGGGAGTCATAATTGATCCACCATCTGGTGGATCAATCTCAACCCTGAGCAAAGATAAAAGAGGGTGATGCGCTGGGTCAAGGTGCCACCGGAACGGCAGGAGAGAAAAAAAATTGAAACACTGAGTGGCTAAGGGCCTGCAATGAAGAAGAGGTCCAGGAGTATTCTCATCAGCATTCTGAAGGGCTCCACCAGAATGTTTCATCAAAAGGAGACCGAGATTTCGAGCAGAGAACAGAGCCCCAAGAAGGGATAAGGAGCTGTGTCAGAACTGCCTGGAGTGGAGTGGAGTGGGATGGGGAGAGAAGGAGGATGACAAAGCTAAAACTGCATGTGTTTGGGTTTGGAGCAACTGTCCTTTTTAGCAGTCTCGCTTGCAATTGTTGCCATACATCCTCCAGACCATGGACATTGCAATCCCCGAATCGAGACTGATATGAAAACATTTTTAAAAAGGGCAGGTGGAAACTTACGTGTGGAATGGCGCTAAGTTCTTCTTATGCAGCATTATGCCTGATGTATGTCTGTTGCAGATAGAAATGGGCTTATTTAGAAGCTTCCAGTTTGAACTGTGAATTTTATTTTATTTTTATGAATCTGCCTTCTACCAGGCGAAACTGCTGCTCCATCTAGGTTAGTGAACATAAGAACATAAGAAGAGCCAGGCTGGATCAGGCCAAAGGCCCATCTAGTCCAGCTTCCTGTATCTCACAGTGGCTCCACCAAATGCCTATGGGAGCACACAAGACTAGATATCAGTCTCTTGATACCACTTGACTTGATTACGCATCTCCATCATGGTTTGTAACCTGTGATTGACTTTTTCCTCCAGGAATCTATCCAGTCCCCTTTTGAAGGCATCCAGGGTAGGTGTCATCGCCCCATCTTGTGGCAGGGAGTATCCGAAATGTTGAACTGTATCCCCCACATTAGGTTCAATATTTCACATAACTCCTTTAGAATTTTTGGAGTCAAGATCAGAGTGGATCCTCCCAGATTGCTTTTCAATACAGAATGTTATGGTACTTCACTGAGCATCTGACCCTGCTTATTCCTTGAGATTCACACATTTTTTTTCCTGCAGTGGTGAAATTTCTTCAGAGATGCCTCAGTAATCCACTTTGCAATGCAAGCCGATATTTACTTTTGACAACCAATCAAAAGACAAAGCACATTAAATGCAAGATGTGGAGGTGAATTTTTAAAAAAAGCAAAATTGTGGTGTTATACATCACCCTCCATGGTGCCTAAAGCACTCCTTAGGTGGTTTACAATTTAATTATGCAGGCTAGATATTACCCACCCATCCCCTGATGAGCTGGGTACTCAATTTACAGACTTTGGAAGGAGGGAAGGCTGAATCCACTTCAAACTGGCTACCGGAGACCATCAGCACAGAACTCAGGTCATGAGTTTTGACTTCAATACTGCAGTTTAAAAACTCTCCCATGGGGGCTCCTAAAAAGCACATGCTTTGACACGCACATGTCTTTCACAACCCGAACAAATGAAATATGGGCGAGGTTTATTGCCCAGAGGGTCCTTCTAACTGTAATCTCGCTTATGCTTCCATTCCCAGGGACAGGTTAGACCAGTGGTTCTCAACCTGTGGGTTCCCAGATGTTTCTGAACTGCAACTCCCAGAAATCCTGGCCAGCTCAGCTAGTGATGAAGACTTCTGGGAGTTGCAGTCCAGGAACATCTGGGGACCCACCAGTTGAGAACCACCGGGTTAGACAGTGCAGTACTTGTCACCGGGTATTTACTCACTCATGCCCATAGCAATTGCTGACCAAATGGAGCCAGATATAAGTTAGGAACTAGTGGGATTTGAATGATCGTTATGCGGAAAGACATTAGGCTGGATGCATCTGCCTCTTTTGGTGAACGGGGAAATGGGGTGTAATGGATGGGGTAAGATAGATCTTTGTTGTTGTTGTTGTTGTTGTTGTTGTTGTTGTTGTTGTTGTTGTTGTTGTTGTTGTTGTTGTTGTTGTTGTTGTTGTTGTTGTGTCGTTACAGTTGTGACGGACTCTTTGTGACTCCATGTCCATGGAGTTTTCTTGGCAGGAGTACTGGTGTGGTTTACCAGTTCCTACTCCAGGCGCCTACAGCACCTGGTATTCCCTGGTGGTCGCCCATCCAAGTACTAACCAGGGCTGACCCTGCTTAGCTTCTGAAATCAGGTGAGATCGGATGTGCTTAGGGCATCTAGGCAGCAGATCCTGAAAAAGTATGTTTTAGACTCCTAGAATTCCTCAGCCAGCATAGTCAGCAGTAGACACCCCCCTCAAAAAAAATAGCTTTTCTGCTGGCCCACATGTTGATTGCCTAGTTGATGGAACAGGCTTTTATCCCTTAAGGCATCTTCTATTCATCAGATAATCAGACAACCCACTCAAAGGAAATTATTATTCCTGCTCTTGCATGCATGGGTTGGATCACCCTCTGGTTAACCAGCAGAAAGCCTTTTGCCGGAGATGGATGGTACATCTCCTTTTCACCGAGTGCTTCCCCTCCTACAGCTGCCAGACAGAAACAGGGGAAAGGAAACAATAGGCAGATTCTGGCTAAGTGGATGGCACTCAGCTTGGAAGAAATTGCTCCCTAAAGGGGTGCATTTGCGCTCTGTTTCTGCTGGGACTCGGAGGCAGCACGCTATCCTGGTGATGGTCTGAGTGTCAAATTCAAGCCAGGGAAATCTGATTTCCAGTCCCTAGTTTGCACTACGCACCACCACACAGGATGAAATTGCATTGCTCTTTGCCTCTCAGACTGGCCTACCTACAATGACGGCCAAGGCTATAGATAGGGCAGGGCAACTGGAATTATTTTGACCCAGAGCATCAGATCTGTATTAGGCACTACCTGCAGGCCTTAAACACTGGTCTATTTTTGAAAGCATAAACTTTCCCTTTCTTTTTTTTTGGGGGGGGGGCTGCATTTCATCAGCAAGGGCCTGCCACTGTTCCCCCAAAAAATTATTTAGAAAAACTGAAATGGCTCTCTGGAATGAATGAGGGATGCCAGAGCGGCCCTCAACCAATAGATAATTTCTTCTCCTGGAAGGGAAAAGAAGGCATAAAAGAGCCACAAAATATGTTGCTGCTTAGTTGTTGTGAGTTTTTTGAACTGTTTGGTCATGTGCTGGAAGTTTTTCTTCCTGACGTTTCGCCAGACTTTATGGCTAGCCTCTTCTGAGGGCAAGGAACTCAGGGAACTGGGAGTTCTCTCTGTGCTCTGGGTAGTTCCCTGAGATCCTTGCCCTCTGAAGAGGCCGGCCGCAGAATCTGTCGAAACGTCAGGAAGAAAAACTTCCAGAACATGGCCAAACAGCCTGAAAAACTCACAACAACTATCGGATCCTGGCTGTGAAACCTTTGAGAATATGTTGCTGTTTCTTTTTATACGTGCAAGTGAAAATTTCTTTTTTATTGGTCTATTCTCTCTCTCTCTCTCTCCCTCTCTCTCTGCGACTTGACTTTTCAGATGAAAACAAATGCACACAAAATTGGGACAATCAAATGAACCTCTCTATACGTCTAGTTGACCCCCTACCAAAAGAATCGTGGAGGTTCAGAAAGAAACAAGCACAGAACAGCCACCCACTAGATGAGTTTATGCTTAGCCAGCAAGAGTTTTGCATTCTTCAAATGGAGGGGGATTCAGCCGCAGCTTATGGATATTTTCCCCGAGAATGCTTGTTAAGTTCCAGTGTAAATAGTTCAAGTGGTGGGTAATACCATGCTACAGAAATAAAAGACAGGCAGCTCTTAAAGCAAATGCCAAGGGGAGATCATGGTGTACTCCAAAGCATGCCACAGCATTAGCAAGGTACGTTTCTACCCCCTTGTCTGAGCCAACTATAACCAGAGTGGTCGAAGGATGAAGGGTGTGCGGTCACTAGCAGGAGGCATGCCTGAAACCCCAGGATCCATTGCTACCTGCCAGAGCATTAGGCTGAATGGCCTACCGACAAAGTGATAGCCATAAACATCTTGCCTAGTCACGCAAATGGCATAACTTTTAGAGATGAACTGCTGCAAATTAAGAGATTTCTGTGGGAATTGGTTCCTATTTTATCAAGAAGGCAGCTGTGTTGGTCTGTTGTAGGAAAGACCAGTGACACCTTTTATCCATATGCAGCTCGAGAAGTGGAGTGCAATCTGTTTTGCACAGCTAAAACAATTTAACCAAGAATTCAGAACACGGCAACATCTCACTTTTGGGCTGAAGCTCAGAAATGGGGAGTATTCCTTTTCTGGATTTAAATTCTCACAATGCCTCTGCCAAAAGAGCTTCTAGTTTTGCTGACTGGACAGGCTCTGGCAGTCATACCCCAGAGAAGCAACTTTTCCCATCTCACGGTAGGGTGACCAGTTTTGAGTACCATGAAAGGCAATCAGTGTTTGGTTCTCATTTCTCACTTCACTGCCAGTGGTGCGGTGTGGTACTTGAGGGGTTTTCTCTCTTGTTTGCCAAAATTACTTGGCAGGCTTTGGGTTCAGTGCTCCCTGACAAAAGGGGTAGCAGCGGCAATATTTGCTGCCAGGGCTCAGGCAGAAGGAAGTCTTGGACCAACCCCAGTGATGGGTATCAAAGAGAGGAGGTAACAGAGTCAGAAAAGAGAGGCGCACTCTTGCAAACTTTTAATGGAAGTATCCAAGGTACTGAAACTATTTGGGAGGTAAGAATAAAATCTGTAACTGATTTACTGCACCCCACAAAATTAGAGTCACCAGACTCCACTGGAGAGGTTTGAAGCATTGCAAGAGTGTAACTCTCCCTCTTTTTGGTATCTCTCACCAGGGCTGGCCCAAGAAGTTTTGCTGCCTGAGGCATAGCAGCAAATAGTGCCCCTGATTTCACTCATGTCAATTACTTTGGATGGTTTTGGATTCATTGCTTCTGCACAACCAGAGGCACCAAGTTCTACTGTGCCTCACCCCCTTGTCAGTAAAACCCTTAGTTATATATGCCCCCTCCCCCATCATACCTGGCTTCACCCACTGTTCTATCTAGATCCACTCAGCATCTGCTACAGACATCCCAACAAATTATTTTCCAACAGTGGGATCATAGCCCTCCCTTTGCATCTGCAGTCCTACACCAACATAGCTGGGACAAAACCTCGTTGAATTTAATGGGATTGAATTTAATGGTGGCTCAGCGGACTAAGGCTCCGAAAACTGTTGGCTGCAAAGTCGGCAGCTCGGGGGTTCGAATCCCGGGTGCCACGCAGCGGAGCAAGCTCCTGCAGATCACCCTAGCTCCTGCCAACCTAGCACTTCGAAAGCATGTCAATGCAAGTAGATAAATAGGTACTGCCGTAAAAAGCGGGAAGGTAAAACAGTGTTTCCTTGCAGCTATGCTGGCCACGTGACCTTGGACTTGCATAACACTGGCTCTTTGGCTTGAATAAGGACGGAGATGAACGCCACCCCTAGAGTCGGACTCAACTAGCATGCATGTGCAGGGGAAACCTTTACCTTTTCACATTTAACCTGGGTAGATTTGTTTAGAATTTCTCAAGTCAGCCCTTGTTTCCTAAAAGGGGAAACCAGATGAAAATGAAAATAATCTGAAACCATGGGCGGGGGGTGGGGAGGAACTGGATAGATATGTTAGAAGGATGAATTATATGGTGGACCTGTGCCAACAGAGCAATTACAGGAAACCTTATTAACTCAGCAGGAGTTGTCCTGCGGACTTTGGCTACAATTTATGCCGATGGAATCCTTCACAAATAAATAGGTGGAACAGTGTGAAGGAAAAAGGCCAAAGAGGAAAAAAAAAGACTTTGGCCACAGATTGCTGCAAAGACCATCCATCCAAAGTCAGAATCTCCAGCTGAAAAGTAGTACAGTATATTAGTGCTGTACGACATATGGTCTGTATAGATCTCTTTCCTAGTCCCAAAGGTTTGAGACGAGTGTCTGTTTAGTTCTCATCGACGCTATCATATTTCCAGTTACCATGTATGGGTTTGAAAGAATGATGACGTGAAAAAAAATTGATTCATTTGAAGGGTGGTGCTGGAGGAATGCTTTGTGAATGCTCCGGACTTCCATAATCACATACAAAGGGCCCCTAGATCAAATCAAGCCTGAGCTGAGCTATCCTTGGAGGCAAAACTGTTGATACTGAGGCCATCCCATAATGAGAACACGGGATTCCCTGGAAAAGGTAATCATGCTGGGAGAGATTGAAGGGAGCAGGAAAAGAGGAAGACCAAATACAGGATAAACTAGCTCCATAAAGGAAACCCCGGGCTTGAGTTTCCAGAAGGATTTGGGCGATTTCTCATTCATGGGGTTGCCATAACCCAGAGACAACCTGACAGCCCATAAGAATATTTAGTGATACAGGACCCAGGATAGGTTTTATACCTCTTTCTATCCAGGTTAAGTTTTTGGCAACTTATTGGTTGTTGAAGAAGTAGCTCTTAATGGGAGATGCTCCCCTTGCTTTAATTTTTGGAAGATGTGCTTTTAATTTTTCTTTTTAATCTCAGGAGTTCTTTTGATATGGTGAAACATTTCATTGTGTCTTGTCTTTCTCCTCCTCCTCCTCCTCCTCCTCCACTTCTTCTTCTTCTCCTCCTCCTCCTCCTCCTCTTCTTCTTCTCCTTCTCCTCCTCCTCCTCTTCTTCTCCTCCTCCTCCTCCTCCTCTTCTTCTTCTTCTCCTCTTCCTCCTCCTCCTCCTCCTCCTCCTTCTTCTATACCCTGTTACTGTACAACTCCCTACCATATTGTTGTGTTTAAGCAAATCTTTATTTTTTTTAAAGAACAGGTCCGCATTCTTTTTACCCAGAGAAGCTGAGGACTGTCGCTCATTAGGGAAGCTGGTCGTCTTTCTTCTGCTCCCATCTCCAGAATTGCCTGAGAGATGTAGAGGGAAAGTCGCATCGCTTGGGAACACCTTGGAGAAGCAAGCCCAGGCCTTTCTCAACACGAGGGGTGGAAAAACCGGCGTGGTGGGTGGGAAAGCCAGGCAGAGCTGGAGGCAAAAGACATTCTCCAGCACTGATGGGGAGGAACGCTGGTTTTTTGTGCAGCAGGAGGCCACTCCCTGAGAATGCTGTGAGGAAAGAGCTGCATTATAATCAATACACGCTCTCATGAATAGATAAAGAGAACTCTCATTTGTCACTGAGCAAACATTTCCTTAGGAAGGGGGCTAAGGACACAACAACCAATGTTTCCTGACAACTGACAAAGTGAATAGCTATAATTCTGAGCTCCCAGACAGGTCTGGAATATAGGGCTCCACAACTAGGGCAGCTAAGGGGAGGGGTGCTGGCTTCACTTGGGAGATATTTATAGAATTTAAAAACAGGACCACTGCAACAAAATATTGCAGTATGAAGCACTTCTGCCTGGCGGTCCAAACTTCTCTAGTAAGCTCAACTTCCCCCAACAGCCCTCTCTCTCTCTCTCTCTCTCTGTGGAGGTGCTAGTGGCTGAAACTGGGAATTCTGATATGTAACTAGCACTACCCTGAGATAGATAACTCCCTATAGCTGAAGAAAAAATAGCATTTTGCAAACTCTCTGTATTATTTGGTGTTGTCCCAAGATATTTCACTGCCTGGGGTAACAGACAAGATGGCACTTCCTCCAATCCAGGCATAAAAGGCTGTCCCGTATTGGCGTCTGAAGTCCATTGGGAGGCTTTTGCTGCATTTAATTTCTGCCTCTTAAACCCCAAGGGGCTGGTGAATAGGTCTGGTTTAGCTTGGCGCCAATGCCACATCAAAACTGATGCCAATCAAGCCTCCAGGAGAAAAGCATTCCAAAGCAGCTGCCGAGGTCGCATTCAGGATAGGAAATTCCAGGGACTGTAATCCATAAAAACTACTTTCCCAAGGTACGGTGCCTATGCCTGACAGTACAGCAGCTACGTATCTCCTTCCACTGAGAACAAACCACTGTTTGCTGGGCTGTTATCTTTTTTTGTTTCCAAGCAGGTCCTCTCTTTGAATGGCGTCCCTGTCAAGTCCTGATGAACAGCCAAAGAGCCAAAAAGGAGGGATTTTGGAGGTGCCAAAATAGCCTGTCACCATTAGCATCTCGACTGCGTACCTCACACCCATTCCCATCACTTGTTCACATAGGCGAGACATGCTGTCATTCTTTTAAATTCTGATAAATGTTCCTCATCTTGCATCAGTATGTACTGTATATATATATTATTGCCAACCAGTATTCTTTTTTTATTGGCAATGTATAGCATCTCTCTCTCTCTCTCTCTCTCTCTCTCTCTCTCTCTGTGTGTGTGTGTGTGTGTGTGTGTGTGTGTGTGTGTGTGTGTGTGT
>JAHTLZ010000038.1:7966755-8000076 GCA_023846285.1 Phrynocephalus versicolor | reverse complement strand
TGTGTGTGTGTGTGTGTGTGTGTGTGTGTGTGTGTGTGTGTGTGTGTGTGTGTGTGTGTGTGTGTCTGTAAACTCACTCCTATGTGGCTTAAAGGAGCTGTTTGGGAAGTGATCAAGAAAAGCTCATTTAGAAGATGGAGGGCTTGCCCAAACGAGGACAACAGGCAGAAGCATAAATTCTGGCAGAACAAATGCAAGGCCACAATCAGGAAAGGAGTGAGGGAGCTGCCATCTTGTCATTTGCCTCAGGCGGAAAAATATCCTGGACCAGCCCAGTTCTGGGGGAAAGATCTCTCCTGTCATCAGTGGCCCAATCTGTTTAACTGCAGATGCCTGGATTGCATTTGTGACCCTCTGAATACAAAGTAGATATCCTGCGATCAAGCTGCAGGTCCTCCCTTTATGATTCGCAGCAGTGCCTCTTGATAATGATGGGAAGTGAAGAAGATGACTCGGCCCATCTAGACACACCGACTAAGAAATGACCTTGCCAGTGAGAAATGCTGAGCGCAAAAGGTACATCAAGGGTGTGATGAGTTGGCCTCCCTGTTCCAACAAAGGGTAGCCCCGAAGCTTTACAGAATTATGCATTATTTTCTGAGGGCTGCCAATGGGAAGCCACTCCTGGTCCCTACTGGGAGTCTTTGCATCCTGCCAAACGGAGCCTTAACACTGTAGAGTCAGCGAGATAAAGAGATAGTGGTGATTTATCCCTGAGAAAAGTCAACCTGTTCTACCCAAAGATATGAATCTGCTCGCACCAGAATCATAAAAACATCAGCTTGAAAGCTTTGCTCAGGTGGGGAAAGCCGTCTCTCAAGAAGCCTCTGGTTTATATTTATATATTTATGTTCAAGACCACCCGCCCTCCAGACAAATCAAGGCAAAGGCACTTTTGTCTCTACTTGTTTCTCTTAAGGCATTGGGTGGGTGGGTGGGTGGGGGTTGCGGGAAAAAACAGAAGGGGAAAATGCATTTCCTTTCATGTGTGTTGAAGTTGGGCTTACCCTGGAGCCTGGGAAGGCAAGAGGGAGCACCCTGTTGCCGGAGGCAATTGCCTCAATGGGCCTAATGGTAATAGGGCAGCCTGGTGGAAGGTGGTGATGAATTCCACCCCACAGGAATACTCCTCAGCCACATATCCAGGGCCTTGGCACCCAATCCCATGCCTTGTTCATAAAAACAAGTCCCAAGCACGATAAACAAGCCCAGGACAGATCTTTTCTTGTCTTCCTTTAGTTTAAAACTATTGCATTGATGACAGATGGATGTGAGTACAGTATTGGCATTCAGAAAAACATCTCTTTCTCTGCTCCTCAACAGACCAGCAGCCATCTCCTCCTCCTCCTCCTCCTCCTCCTCCTCTTCCTTCACATCTCATGGAGCTGCTTTGTTCTGCTTTGGCAGCTGCCAGGAGTCGAAGCACTCTCTCAGGGGAAGAAATCAACAGCAAGAAGGGAGAGAAAGGCAGGTACCTTATTTGTTTCATAATAATGGTTTGCACTAGTAATGCTGAAGCTTAGAAAGGGAATTTTGTTGCATCCTGTGAGCACAAAGGTGAACGGCAGAAGGTTGGATTGCCTGAGGTTTCCTTGCAAAATTGGGTGCCTGATATACGGTGGGACTTCCATCTCATGGGGGGTGGGGGGGGAAGAGGACACCTATCATAAAAAAAAGGAAAAGGAGCAAATGAGAGCACAGATTTGCTTAACATTGCATTCGCTAATTCAGATGACCCAAATGCAATATAAATGTGCGATTCATATGTACAAAATTAAAGATTATTGTCATAACTTAAACTAGAAGGCATTTCATTCCAGTGAAGAAGGAATACTATGTGACTAAGCCACCTGCTAAGTCTACTGCCCAGGAGTTGCTCATTGTAGCTTGGCGGCTTTAATTCCCTTCCTTCTGGTTCTTCTTCTTGGTTCTAGTTTTTTCTTTTCTTTTCTTTCTTTCTTTCTTTCTTTCTTTCTTTCTTTCTTTCTTTCTTTCTGCAGGGAAAAATCAGACTTCTCCTGCGCACCTGGAGGAATTTAACCAAAATCCGAAAGCCGACAACTCTTCAGAAGACCTAGTCAGAAGAAGGCTTGTTTTCTGCTTGTTCTTTGAATAGAAGATGACCATCTTTAAAAGTGGATACATGGCCACGCTATTTTTATGTTGTCCCTTGGTAAAACGAAACAAAAACCAATGTCTGCTGCAGACGTGACTTTTCTGCTTCAGCCTCCTTTTTTGGATCACCGTGTTATTTTGTATTTCTTCCAAGCATCTATCTGCTTCTTCCCTTCTCTCCCTACTTTCTAGGGAAAGCAAGCCTCTCAGCTAACTCCTGAGCTATTTCCTCTGCTGGAAGGCAGCCCGATAAGAGCCACACGTCCCGCCCTCGACTTCTGACCAAGGGCACTGTCATCTCAGGTGTGACAGTGAACAGGGCCCCACTGCTCATGGTGAGGGCCGATGTCGCACCTTTGTCATCCTTTAGCCTAGTCAGCACAATCCTTAGGATGCCCCAAAGAGAAGCCAAAGGGGAAAGTGAAACGTGTGGTTACTTGGTGCAAAACTCCAGCTACTGTTAAAGGAGCTTTGGTTTGGAGTTCATTTGCAACTTGATTGCAACAGTTAGGAAGTTGTTGGGTTGTTTTTTTGTCTGCTTCCTTCCAGATTTATTTTCAGAACGACACAGTACCAGCTGATAGCTCTTGTGACTACAGAGTGCTACCTCAAGCTATGTAAGGCAATATCTAAAGCTGATCAAATAGACATTGCAAATGGTTCAAATTACCACACAGCTCTCTCTTTATTTGCATGCCTTTGATGTTACTGATTTGAGATGCCCTCAGAGTTACACTGTTATATATAAATTGTATCATTTTAATGCTACAAACTTTCTATGAAAGGTGGCCTACTAAATACTTCAGCAATTAAATCTCCCTTATGAATATTCATAGTTGAAAAACATTGCAGAATAAATGGAGACAATTTGCTCTCAATCCTATTTTTCCCCTTGTCACAGAATTTTGATACTGTAGAAGTTGTTTTGTTGTAGCTAGTTTGTGGTTTTGATTGATGGGGTTGTTTTACAATAAATTATTGGCAGGCAGAAGGTCAGTCTGAATCTATTGCTAGATTTCCCGGTAGATAAGTTAGTAAGGCTTCCTGACTGCTTAACAATAACAGGGATAAAATTACTCCCTACCCCTTTGTGCCCTGGCTCTAAATTATACTGCAGATATGAAGAAAGCTGGTAAATGGTTAGGAGTTAGAAGTGAATAGACTGTGAGCTCCTTTTATAATACTGTCAGACCAAATTTCTGGCATCACTTTTTTTTTCAGTGCATGCCTTTTGCATCAGTCACTAATTGCTGGATCCTAGGGTCCTAGCAAGTAAATCAACTTGATCTTGAAAATCAAAAGTCCACCAATCCATGTGCTTATAGCCCCGAATGCTCAGAAATTGGATCTTCTTTTCCCTGGCATACCCCTCTTTAAAAACTTCTCCAGGGGCCATGCTGGCTGGAGGGTTCTCAGAGGTGCAGCTCCCTGCAAGGTACACTTTCTAAGCTCTCCACGGGCACCAGCAGGCACATGCCTAAATATTTTTTCCAGAGAGCAGCCCCTAGATGTTTGACTGAAACAGTAAGTGGGAGGGGGAAAATTCCACAAGAAAAAGGTGTGATGCATCACAATAGTTTTACACAACCCTCGTTCTTTCAACTTGTGTGTGAGAGACTCTGCCGGTTCCCCTATGGTTTTAAGAAGAAGGAGGAGGAGGAGGAGGAGGAGGAGGAGAAGGAGAATCTCTACTCAGTACCACACAGAACTGTCTCATGAGCCAAAATGGAATAAGGATTTTATTTTCTAGGTACACTCTTCTGCAGAGATTATAGTGATGGTTTGGGGCAACATCCCCTTAGAAATAACAGCATGGAAAGATGAAATGATCATAATGCAAATAATTTTTTTATACTGGCCAAAATCCTGTTGCTTAGCTTAAATCAAACTAGAGTAGGCCTACTGCACTAACAGGGATTTAGTGAAGGAGTCAGTTCCTCAGTATGCTCTATTGATCCAAATGAGCCTACTGCCTCTTTTAACTGCAAATGACGTTAAATTGCAATTAGAAGAAGCCCATTTAAATCCATAGATCCTATGGAGAGATGGAATCATCAAATCCCCATTGGCCTATTGGCTTACTCCACAGCGACCTACTATACCAAGCAAGAGGAGTTTGGCCACTGAGTGACAAAAATGCCCCAAGCATCAAAAGCAGCACTGCACACATGAACAGACAAACTTTAACAGAGTATTTAGTGGCAGTGTCTTTGGCTACTGTGTATATCTGAGCAGGCAAGCCGTTTGAACATAAAAGTGAAAGAGGTGGAGATGGGCATGTAGAGACAGGACAGGAGAACTAACACTTCCCAAACGTTGCCCTTCCTACTCAAAATTCAATTGCCCAGTTGCTTGACGGGCTGCTTGTTCAGAACAGACGAAACAACATCCTTCAGGACACATGCTCAAGCACCTAGCACCATACCCTCTCTTCAATATATTTCAACTTGCCAATACATCCACTCTGTTCTCCGTTTCTCATCTCATGACTTCCATGGCCGATCTGCATATACAATTTATCCTATCATCTAAGATGATGAGTTTGTACGCCTTATCTGCTCCTCGCTTCTTACACACGTCCCCTGTGTTGGAAAACGTTGGCAACCAAAAGGCGACTAACCAAAAAGTGCCTTCTGTAAGTCAGCCTCTCCTAAGGATCTGCTTGATCTTTTTGCTGTCGCAGACACTACAATATGGAGGCTGTTTTTCCAGCACCGCGTGCGGTCGCCTCAGCAAAACTGATTTATTTATTAAAAGTTGGCTGTGATCCTGAACGCCTCTTCCCACATCAACACAGAGGCGCTATTCACCCAGTTGCTCTAGCTGCATGCCATATGCCGTTCCTATTGTCAGGGTGCCGGCTGTTTGCATCACCCAGGGCTTTCACTAAGCATAACGCCATCATAGTCAGGCTGGCCTTCACAAAAGAGAACAAGGGCAGGCAGCTTCCGAGCGTCCGGGAGCGACATCCATCCATCCCTGGACTTTTCCCCCACCAACAAATATTTTTCTTAAGATGTCTTTTATTTTTAACTGGAAAAAACCCGAATCATACCTTCTAACAGTCTAGACATCTTAAATGTGGAGTGTGAAAGGGCTCAGACTGCCGCTTTCACGCCTCCCCCCATCCAGAGAGGACAACAGGACCTTTCCATATGTCAGACATGAGACCCCCAGACCAGTTCCCTCTTCTTTACGGGGCTGTGATGGTGGAGAGAAGAGATGGACAGAAGTCTTGAGAAAGTGAAGTGATGTAAAATAACTCCAGGTACACAGTGCCGTTCTAGGGACACTCTGGAAACAAACAGAATTCAAGATGAATCCCACGATCCATACCGTCTTGCCACTGTCTCAAGTCAACAGCAGCGGTCTACTTGCAGCCAGGATGAGACAGTTTCGTTGATTGGGACAAGGGCTCCATCCGCTACCTCCCTCCAAATCTGCTGCTAGGCTTTTCCATCAGGCTTTGACAATTTACAATATGAGAGGGAACTGCAACTAGTTGCTTGCTTGTGGGGGGGGGGGAAGAAGAAGGGTGAACAACCTTTGGGAATTGTATAAGGGTTGATAGGTTGGAAAAATAATTGTAATGTGTTGGTCCTCAAGAAAATAAAAAAAAAAATTAAAAAAATAAACCCTAACTTAATTTGTACAATTGTCTATATTTTTTTTTTCATTTTGAAAGCTACTTCACAGCAGCCAGGACACAAGAGGAGCAAAATACTGAAGCAGTGAGTCAAGGGAAAGAAGGGAAAAGTAATCAGAACACACACACACACACACACACACAAGCAACCCAAAGATCTTTTTAAAATGCTTAAATTGTGTGTTTTTTTAATCTGTCATATGACTTCTCATTACGCTTGAGCATCCAAGGCCAGTTCGTTAAATGTCCTACAAAAGTTAACTCGATTTCATTCTCTCTAACCCATCATCTGATTCTCATTAAGCCCAGGATGTAGTAGATGGAGCAGGCGCTTCTAATTTAAGCAGATGCTACATATGTAGCTGCGGCTGGATCAGACCACAGCAGGCAAATGGTATCCCCTGACAAAACTGGCATGAAGTGGACAATCTCCCAAGGATATCAGCTGCCCTTAATTAGGGCTAACAGACTTTATGAAGTTTATTGAACAGGGCTTATGACTTGTTAGTCCTTTGCTTTGACAATAGGGGTGAATGATGTCTTTAGTAGGTCACAGAAATATCATCAACAGGAAAGTCTGGAAGTGTTGCAGGACTCTTCGTTAGCTTTGGCCCCGCAGAACTGGACGAGGGCAGGGAGAAACACAGGCGTCTAAAAACGAGCCTCACCAGTGTAGCCGTTTCAAGATTCGTAGCTGTTTTAAAGTTCCATGTTGGGAGCTGTAAACACACAGCAAGGTGAGCTGGATAAATCAGGTTCTACTTTAAGTGATGCAAAATCAGTTGAGTTTCCATGGTTTTAAACAAACGGATGCCAGTTAATCCTTTTGGCAGCCTTTTATTGAAGAATGCAGCTTCTGATTTATCTGTGAGCAGAAGAATCCAAGAATCTAGTATTTTGCCATGTCAAATACACTAGCAATCCAATTTAGCACACTGGGCAAAAAAAATAGTGAATGAAAGCTAATGTATATGTATTATCTGGTAGGGAAAAGCTGTTCAAAGTCCTCATTGCTGTGTGGTCCTTCCTGAGTTACGTGTGGTCCTTCATCTCCTAGCTTTGGAGAGAGATGTGAAATACGAACAACTAAGAATTATAGAATTGGCACAGTTGCCTACAAGTGGCAATATTTTTGTATGGATCCTTCAGAAGCTGACTGGATTGCTCAGTGGTGCAAGTATCTGGCTGCCGAGTAAGAGGTTGGGAATCTGCCTCCTGTGAACAGAGTCAGAAGTGACTTGATGGCACTAGACCTTTTATAGCCTGGCTTGGGAGTGCTCACTGTTCCTTTCTAGCATTGCCCGATACAAGATATAGCACAGAGGTGGTAAAAAACAGTGAGGTGTTTAGAGCCGTTCAAACCCTCTGCAACTCACCGTGAGACACAAATGTAAAAGATGCTTCCAGTTTTTAAAACACCCAGAAAAAAAATCCACCTGTCTTATTAACTATTTAATTATTGATTTACTGGTAGAGGGAAGAGGACTCTGACTCTTGAGTGTGGGTCTGGTTCTTATCAAAAAAGACAATCTTCCCCCAAAATACCAAATATATTCATTGTTTGTTTGTTTGTTTGTTTGTTTGTTATTTTAGAGTATTTTTACCTCGCCTTTCTCCTTGGAAAAGGACCCAAGGTGGGTGATGAAAGCATGCCGTTTTGAATGCTTTGCATTGCTTGCTTGGTCCATTCCCGCAGTTCTTTCATTGCCTCTTGTTCAAAGCAAAATTTACTTCTAAATAAGCCTACCTGTAATCTTCCAAATATTAATTTATTGTTTTGTTATTCTGGAAGTCAAAGCAGGAAATTTGAAAGATTCCTTAGTGTGAAGCTGGACTCATCAGTAGCTGAGTAGAGTATTCAAAACTTTTGCTGCTCTCTACTGTTGAATTTAGGCACTGCACAGGGACTGCTATGCAAAATCCATCTTCAGTCACATGCAAAATAGACTCTAAAGACTGGGGAAGGCTCTATGTTTTTGTGAACCTTTGTAACAGAGTATGTTGCCAAGCTGGCCATCACCCTACTGATGATTCTACCCACCAAGAGGTGTAATAGCCAAAATGAGTCAAAATAGGAAACAGTTACTTGATACCTTAAAGCTCAACAAGACTGATATGGCATCAGCTTTTGCAGCCAGAAGACAGTAGAGGCAGGTGACTCCAATTCCACAGGGGCAGTAAATCTACTCCAGATTTTTGTTTAAGTTTGACCTTGACAGGAGGTAGCCACTGTGCTAATTACTAGTGCAATACAGAATCAGGACTTTGGACAGCCCCTTTAGTATTTATTTATTTTGACTATTTTTACCCCACCTTTTCTCCTTGAAAAAAGGACCCAAGGTGGCTTACAATAATGAGGGACAATATACAGCCTAGAATATTTAAGACCTATTCAGATTAAGAACAGGGAATTAGGAGAGGCATCTTAGAACATTAAAAGGTAACATCAAAGCTACAAAGAGTACATAAAAAGAAAAAGGGCCTTTATGAGGAATGGAAACTAACATGGAAATCACTGTTGTTCTTACGAAATCAGTCAGTGCAATCATGTATGGTACAGGCAATCGGTATACAAGTCCCATGGTAAATAGTCCCTCATTCAGGGAAAACTGGCCTGGAGAGGAAGGTCTTTGCCTGCTTCCAGAAAGACAGCAGAGATAGGGCATTCCTGGCTTCCAGGGGGAGGGAGTTCCAAAGTCTGGGAGCAGCAACAGAGAAGGCCCTTTCATGTGTTCTTCTGAGACGCACCTGTGAAGGTGGTGGGATGGTGAGAAAGGCCTCTCCTGATGATCTTAGCACCCAAGCCGGTTCATACTGTGAGATTCAATCTCTGAGGTAGCTTGGACCAAGGCCGTTTTGTGCTTTCTAGGTTAAGGTCAGCACCTTGAATTGTGCCCGATAGCTGATTGGCAGCCAGTGGAGCTGCTTTAGTAGGGGTATAATGTGATCTCTGTAACCCACCCCAGTCAGCAATCTTGCTGCTACGTTCTGAACTCGTTGAATTTTCCTGAGACTTTCCATTGGTAGCCCCACATAGAGCGCATTACAGTAGTCCAGCCGGGAGGTCACTAGGGCATGCATCACAGTGGCCAGAGCAGGTTTCTCAAAAACAAGCATAACTGGTGTACTAGTTTTAATTTTGCAAATGCACTCCTGGCCACAGCTGTGACCTGGGCATCTAGGCTCAAGGATGAGTCCAGGTGGTACTAACTAGTAGGTACTAAAACCTAAATCAAACTCACCACTCCCACAATACTGGATTTGCCAGCCTCTCCTGTGTTCAGCCTATTTCATCTGAGGGTGAACCAATCAAGGTACTGCAGGTTGATGTAATTGGCAGTTCTACGTGAGACACCATAATATCTAAGTTCCAAGCGTGGTTTAAAACTCTAAAAAGCTAGTCATTCAACCATGCAGTCTGGAGGCACCATCACCTTTGTTCTGATTTAAATCCATGATATCATATGGCCAGTCAGATGCAGCCACATAGGACAAGGACCTCATTATGTTATATATTTTCCCTCCAATCAACTGCACTGTGTAGAATGCTACCAAAACAGCTGTTAGGACAAGCCAGAAACACAAGGGAGGAACAGACAAAGAAGCAATGTTTTAGGAAATGTAGAACGTTCTGGATTTTCCCTCTTGCATTCTAAGAACATCTGCTGGGGAAAAATTCTACATGGCACTAAATACACTCAGATTGGGTTAGACCAAGACTCATGCCATTTGAAATCATGTCCGCATGGTGGCTTTTATTATCTTACCAGACCTTAGAGCAGACAGAAGAAGTAAAGGCAAGGCTAAATATTTCAAGGAATAATAAGCAAATAATTAATATAAACTGAAACAGCCAAGAGAGAACCAAGTATGCCTAGAACCAAGGAGAAAGCCAGCTCAGCAGCATTCAATACAAATAAATGCATCTTGAGATCTTCTCCACAGAGCTTATAATTCTGTTGCAATGTGATTTCCCCCTAACTTAACATATTGCTTCACACTCTTCATTACTAGAAGAGGAAGCAGCAAGTGGTGCTGTACAATGATGGTGCCATTACAGTATAGATTACCATTGTAGATAAGATGGTATATATCAGTGCCTTTATTATCCCAAGTCTCCAAGTTTTTTTAAAAAACCCACAGTCACTGAAGTCTACTATAACTGTAAAAAGGGTTGCATTCTTCATTTTTTTTTAAAAAAAAAGCTTTTTATTTTTAATATCTCTGCAACTGTATACTCTTATTAGCAAATTCCCACAGATTGTTCCCCTTTCAGAAGCTAGGAATTGGACAAAAAGACCCAATGGGTCCTTTTCCAAAGAGAAAGGTGGGGTAAAAATAAATAAATAAATAAAACATTTCAAAGTGTTAATTTTAACCCATTAAAAGTCATAAACGGGCTGAGACCAGAATTTTTTTTTAAAAAAAATACGTAACTTACAGCTCTGTTGCAACCAGGGCTCCTATAAGCTAAAGAAACCATCAAACAACACCGCCGGGATCCAGTCCTCCACATAGACTGAGTCTGACTTTGCATCATCCTGCAGGCTGGAACTCCTGCAAAATATTAGCCCAAACCAATTAGAACTTACTAAATGCCACAGAGTTTTTTCCTTTTCATTTTTCAATACATTATCATTAGTGCTATGAGAAGAAATCTGTTTTATCCCATATTTACACTGTCTCTATCCCTGCCATATCAGCAATGATTGAGAGTACCAAATTTATTTATTTTTTTCCAATAAATAAAAACTGATTATTTATAGGTTCATCCCAACGCTTATAAATCTGTTTAAATCTGAACTGACAAGTCTTATGGCTCTCTCCCCTCTCCTCTGACTCCTCAGATAAAATCCGAGCTATGGTCACAAAATTATTTTTATTTATGAGTATTTTTACCCCACCTTTCTCATTGAAAAAGGACCCAAGGAGGCTTTATGTGCAAATGCATGTTTAACATGAAAGCAACTGATAACCCATTCTATTAATCACATTAGAAATAACACACAGCAGTAAATAGGCCAGCATTTTGCCTTCTGATTGTAACATTCCCATGGATTTATTAACCATTATCTATTTGGTTAACAAACAATTTTATTGGAATGCACCCTAGTGTAGAGTGCAATATAAATATTATTACCAAATAAGATGAGTTTTTTTTCCGAGGCAACCATCTTCATATAATGTCATTTGGAATTTCCTTGATGCATTTCTCATTTTATTTCCCCTTTCTCACTCTACTTCTTCCTTTCATGCTGGTATTTAATTCAGAGGATGGAGGATTTTTTTGTTAAAAGGGGCATCATGAACCAGTGCTGAAGACTGGCAGAAGCACTTTTAAAAACAGAGTGTCAAAGATACTAACAGCTCTTTTTTTACATGCTTTGTGAGCCACTATGGAAAATAAGGTGCAAATGTACTAAACACAAAATAATCGAGCATTGTTTTTAGCAGAGCAGTTAAGGCAGAGATTAAAGTTTTTCTAAAAATTGAGATTAGTCACTCATGTTTTTAAAAGCAAAAAGGGGCAATGTTCTTTTTTTAATTTTTATTAACGGCCTATAAAGGTATCACCTGTAACCTATTTTTGCATAGGTTTTCAAGTATCAGAAATGTCTGGACTGACTGTTCTGTTCTTATTCTGCTTGCAAACTAACATATAATAAAATTCTTTATGCAGTAGGCTAGTCTCGACTGGGTTAAATTTTAGAGACGAAGAGATAAACAATTTAGCCGTCTGAAAGTTTTTCAAAAAGTGACTCTTCCTCTATTATTAAGCTTTTCCAGTTTATTTTACCTCAGCTTCCTAAAGCGAGGCAAAGCTCCTTTTTTTGTCCCTGTCCCTCTTTACCCTATTGGCCTAACACTGTGCCCGCTATGCATTGTGGGAAGAGCCCACTCTCTTTTTGGCGCCAAGGAATATTCGCGCGTGAAGCATTATGGGGGATAGAGAAAAAACAACCCACTCCTATCCTTTCACTTCATTCTTCTCCCGCCGGATCTTTTTTCCTCTTCCTGTGGACTTTTAACGGTCCTCGCTCGTCTAACGGGAAGCGTCGCGGAGAGACGACGACACCATGACGCGCCACCGTTTGAATACAAGTTTCCCCCCCCCTCCACACCGGCCAGGCCGGACCCCTAATGGATTAAATCTCTCAAAGCGGGGAGGGGGAGAAAAGAAAAGAAAAAAGTTTACAAAGATAAATGAATAAATATATGTAGGACTACTTTTCCCCCGCCCCTCAAAAAGGGCCGCCGGCGCATGCGCTCTTTGAAGGCGGATGTGGCGCCTGAGAGCCGCAGTGGCGCGAGACGAAAGGAGGCGGCACCGCCTCTCCCTTTCCCTCCCTGCCTTTCGGCCCTCGAGAGTGACGTCGGCGCGCGCGCGGGAGGATCCTTGCGCAGGGCAGGTCGGGGGGCAGCGTGAGGCGGGCGCCATTTTGTGGCGGCTGAGGGAAGCCGAGTCGTGAAGAGAAGCCTTTGCCGCCGCTTGCTTTCCTCACCGCCCTTCCCTCACGTCGCAGCCTTTTCTCTCCTTTTCCCCCTTTTTCTTCCTTCTACCAGGTTCCCTTTTATTATTTTAACTTCGCATTCCTCCCTTCCCCTCCTCACACACATACACAACAAGCGCGCTCCATTTATTTCCCTTTTTCCTCCCTTTCGGGCCTTTTCGTCCTTGTTTTCTTTTCTCCCTCTCCCCCCCCCCCCGCTCTCCCGCTTCGTTTTTTTTTCCCCCTTAACGTCTCCGGAAAACCCGGGCCCACCCCAACCGCAGCCATTGCTGACCTGGCCATGTCCGGTGGCGGCGTGATCCGCGGCCCGGCCGGGAACAACGACTGCCGCATCTACGTGGGCAACCTCCCTCCGGACATCCGCACCAAGGACATCGAGGACGTCTTCTACAAATACGGCGCCATCCGGGACATCGACCTCAAGAACCGGCGCGGGGGGCCGCCCTTCGCCTTCGTCGAGTTCGAGGACCCCAGGTGAGGAGGAGGAGGAAGGAGGAGGAAAGAGGAAGATGAAGAGGAAAGGAGGAGGAGGACCGGGGCTGAGGAAAAACCCCAACGGAATAGGCGGGAAGGAGGAGGAGGAGGCGGCCCGGCGTCGTAGCTTTCCCGCGACCCGACGTGTAGCCTTTGCAGGAGGGGTGGGACTACAACTCCCATCGCGCCTCAGGCTGAATGGGTCGCCCACGGGGCACGTGGAGTGGGGCTAGCCGTGGGGAAGGGGAGGGGACTGGGTTGGAGCCCCTTTGCCGACCTCGCTGGGTGGTGTAAGGACTTGAGGATGATGTGAGGATGATCCTCAACAGAGGAGGAGAAGGAGGGAAGAAGAACCTGTTGCGCTTTATTACCTGCTCTGTGAGCCACTATGGAGAATAGGGTGCAAATGTACTAAACACAAAATAATTGGGCACCGTTTTTAGCAAAGCAGTTAAGGCATGGAGATTAGTCACTCTGATGTGTTTTTAAGTATGGGAGATTTCTGGGCGGAGTGTTCTTACTCTGCTTGCAAACTAATATACTGTAATAGATAGCAAGGATGAAAAGAGGTGGAACGGAAAGTTGGAAAACAAGAAGAAAGGCAAAGGTGCTGTATGGCGCTCCGTTCTATCCATGCACGTTCTGGGTTTAAAATGCAATGGAAGTGTTGGTGGAGATGCTCAGCCATCCAGGTGAGTGTATCTGGAAGTCAAGTCAGGGCAACTGGACTTTTCTTTTTTTCTTCTCAAGAGAACAAGTCCAGTTGCCATGACTGGACTTCTGGATAAGGTAAGTATTTGTTCATGCCTGACAGTTTTTAAAATTTAGATAGTTCAGAGGAGGGAGGGAATGGAAGGAGGCTGATCTATGGAAGGCGACAAAAGCCTGTTGGACGAAGATCCAAGAGAATTTCTTCAGTTTTGGCTTTCCACTCCAAGGTGAATTTACCTGTGTTGTGTGTGTGTGAACCAGTCCAGCAAACAACTCCTTGATCTCTTGTATGCCTAAGTATGTGATGTGCTTCCAGGTCACTTCTGACTTGGGGTGGCCCAAGGAGTTCCAAGGTAAGAGACATTTAAGGAGTAGTTTTACCAGTGCCATCACCACCATAATTTGAACCCAAGTCTCCTGGAGCTTAGCCTGGCATTGCCAAAGTGTATTGTATATCTCATATACCTGGAAGCCTTTATTCAGGTTGATCTCTGTTAGAAGTGCCTTGAGGGCACGTAGCAGCAGCAAATGTATTTTCCTAGAAAGTTATATTCGTCTTGTTTTCATTTCTTCAGTTCTACTTCCGCACGATCTACATATGCATTCATTCAGTCTTTGTATTTGGTGCAGAAGAGCCATATTGGCTATTTTACAGTTTCTCCCATTTATTGGAAGAGCCCTTGTTTCCAGACAAGCACTGTCATACCGGTTGTTAATCTTGACATCTTATATGTTTGTAAAATATTTACTTTGAAGCAAAATAAGTGCGGCTGCAGCTTGCAAAGTGAAATGTGCTTCTACTTGAGTCCCTTGTGTTTCTGCTTAAGTCTCAAGTGGGCAGGCATGACCTTTTAGAATTGAATAGGAAAGGGGAATTGCTCAAGAAAAGATGTGACTGTCGAAAGTTCAGTTTCATGCTTCTAACAATGTTGGAGGCAAGTTCTTTGCCTTTAGTTATGTTGGTTTTCTCTCAAATACCATGTCTGTATTTTCCTGTGCTACCTGTAACCCTGCATTGTAGTGTTTATAACTTGTGAGTTTCACTCCATTGCTTCAGTCCATTCATTCTCATGTATGCATATATATGTTGTTCCCCGTAGTGATTTAGAATCTTAAAGTAAGAGTTTATGTTTCTAAAATGATTAAAAATATGTCAGTATATTTGGGTAAATTAATTAGATCTCTGAAGATTGCAGCAGGCTGTTGGACACTTGTTCAAAATACCTTCTGAATCCTTTTTGTTTTATGACTGCAAGGAAAAGCATTAGATAATGAAAAGTTAAGCAAAGGGTTTTTTGGAAAAGTCCCATGGGGCCATTTCCCTTTGAACTTGGTGCTGGATGTTTTCCTAAGAAAGCTGCACATAAATTTTCTGCACAGAATCTTCCTGATTCTCCTGTTGTGGAAATACTGCTAAGAGTGGACTTTCTTATTCTGAGGTGGAAAAAAATTGGAATTCACCACTTCAAGTGGCAGGTGGCAGGTTGAGTTTTGCTTTTAATGCTCTGTCACATAAGAAATGTTTTGTCTGTATAATAGGCTAGTAGACTTTTAAAAAAGGTTTTTGAATAAACTCCCTAGGATCTTTATTAAATCCAGGAAGCTTTTTATTTTACTGGATCCTCATCTTGCAGTCTAAAGTGATACAGTAGCAGTTTCTGTTCTGTTGACCTCATGTCAAATCAACAGAAACAGCCCTGAGTTTATGTACTTTCTGCATGTGTATATCGCTGCAAACCTTACTATTACTGCCATGCTTACACAGTTTACGCTTTCCTGTTAAGAATAACAAGTGCAGTTTAAACAAATAAATACTTCTGAAAGTAGCTAACATAATGCACTCCCCTCGCTCAAGATTATGCTTCTATTTCCGCTCTTCTTGGCATCTGTGTGGAAATACAGGTTGTCTGTCAACTAGAACCTTATAAGATTGAATCTCCTGGCATTTCTGTTTTTCCTCGGCATCAAAGTGGGTGGCATTTGTAGTACGGTTAAGATTGATTGATGCTTCTTTTCTCTCCATAGGCATAAGAGGATGGGTAACATCCACCTGCCTGTGATGCAACCAGTTCTCTGGAGCCTTGGATTTCTCCTAAAGTTGAGCTTTCCATCTGTTTCTTCAGGGACGCAGAGGACGCTGTGTATGGACGGGATGGATATGATTACGATGGCTACCGTCTACGGGTGGAATTTCCTCGAAGTGGCCGGGGCACTGGCAGGGGAGGCGGTGGTGGAGGTGGTGGTGGAGCCCCGAGGGGCAGATATGGACCCCCATCCAGGCGCTCGGAGTATAGAGTCATAGTATCAGGTAAGTTGTTTGTTTGCTTGAGGAAAATCACATTTGCTCACGTTCAGCCTTTCAAAGAGTTACTTGGCTAGGTAACAGGAGGAAAGGACTATTGGTGTGTCTCCCTTTGCACTGTTCAAGTTGCAGCTACAGGCTGGTTGTGCCGCTCTTGTTAGCATTTCTTTTTTGAAAAACAAGTTGTCTAAAGAAGACTAAGGCTCATTGACACTAGCCAGTTGGAGGATCAGTGGTGCAACTACCAAGCAGTAGCATTAGCAATATAAGTCTACCGAAAAAATCTTTTGAAAACCACGTAAATGCAGGCAGGCAGGCTTTTGATAATGTCTTGCATATGCATGTAGTAGTAGAGTAAATAGAACATTCTGGATAGCATCGATCTCGCCTCAATATTATTACACTGTAAAATAATTTTCGAACCCGTCTACTTATTCAGGATTGCCTCCCAGTGGAAGCTGGCAGGATTTAAAGGATCACATGCGTGAGGCAGGTGATGTATGTTATGCTGATGTTTTCCGAGATGGAACTGGTGTCGTGGAGTTTGTACGGAAGGAAGATATGACCTACGCAGTCCGAAAACTGGATAACACTAAGTTTAGATCTCACGAGGTAGGTTTTCCCATTTTAACGTTTTGACCAGAATTGGATGCACAGGGTTGCAGTTGGATGCCGTAGGAATAAAAAAAAGGTAAGGAGGTGCGATTTCTCTGCTTGAAGGATCGACAGATGCAGAAAGCCGGTTCAGTCATTTCAGTGTTTAAGATGCTATGTAGGAAATCTGTGGTGCGACTCCTCTTAGTTCTTGTGTATATATTTAAAAAAAAAAATCTTCAGTCTTTCAGCCTGCCTGAAAAAGCAATTCCCGAAGCTTAGACCTTTCAATCGAAAGTTGTGTCTATTTGATAGGGAGAAACGGCCTACATCCGTGTTAAAGTTGATGGCCCGAGAAGTCCAAGTTATGGAAGATCCCGTTCTCGCAGCCGTAGTCGTAGCCGAAGCCGTAGCCGAAGCAACAGCAGAAGTCGCAGTTATTCCCCGAGACGAAGCAGAGGATCTCCACGCTACTCTCCCCGTCACAGCAGATCACGTTCCCGTACATAGATGATCTCTTAACCGTCCTCCTTTTTGTAGAACCCCCTCCCCCCCACCATGTTGTATGCAGTTTTCCTTTCTCGAGTACAATCTTTTCTTTTTTAAAAAAATAATAATAATTCAAAATGTTTTATTCAAAATTGGCTAGAGTGTTGGAATGCATTCTTGTATAATACCCCTAGTGAATCTTTTGCTTCTTAACATCGACATTCCCTCACATATTTCGTAGTGTATTTTAACATGTTCTAGACAGGGTTCTCTCTGAGTTAGTTTGTTTGCTGACACCCCCACCTCCACCCCGTTTCCTTCCAACTGTGATACTGCTGTGTATGAAATGTCTGTGTTCAGCCATGGTTTCTACAAATGGGGGGATGTGTGGGGGAATGTTGTGGGGTTTAACCTTGTCTCTTCCGGGGGAGCTTACATTTTATCTTGCCTTTTCATGTGTCTTTCTGTAGACATATCTGAAGAGATGGATTAAGGATGCTTTGGATTAAAGGATTGTGGAGCACATGTCAATCATTTTAGGATTGTCAAAAGGAGGATTGAGGAGGATCAGATCAATAATGGAGGCAATGGTATGACTCCAAGCGCTATTGTCACAGATTAAATTGGCAGTATTGACCTTATACAGAGATACTAGCTGAATACACACACACGCACTCACACCTACCTGTTCCAGATATGCTTTAGTTAGCTGTAGTCTTTTAACCACCTCGGTAGATGTGCCCTTGCATCTCTTCCAGTCCTGGCAGGTGGGGTATAATGTGTACTGAGTGACTGCAGTGTATTGGTTGATAACAGGTCCTGCCTGTTACTGTACTTGTAACCTACAGGTGGCTTCAGACCTGTGCGTATAATCTCAATACTGCTAAAATCTGCATGTCCTCTGTGTGACTGATATAGCATTGCTATTTTCATCTTTAAAGTAAATGGAATGAAAGCAATTTTTAAGAGGGAGGGGGTGGGGGGGGAAGCACCTTTGGGGGTCCCTTCTTAAGTCCACCCGCTTCTCCTTCAGGATAAGTCAAGAGTTGACTTGCTAACAATTCAATAAATTTTGTTACGTTCCAGACTGAAAACAAATGAGCTTTTAGTTTAGACATGTAGTAAGCAAATAGCTTTAGCAGCAAGTTTTTGCAACTTATAACTCTTTTTTTGCAACCACAAAACCTGTAATGCAACCTATAGGAATTGATATATTGGCATTTATCAGTTATCCTATGTAAATATTAGAAATGTTTTGTCGAGATGATTAATATTGATGAAAATTTGAGCTTCGCAATTCAAAAGCTTGTCTTGGGGAACTGATAGTTATCGATGACCATCTTGATTGTTACACGATGGCAGACATAACTCATCATTTCCCAGAATCCTATTTTTCATTACGGTATCTAACTTTTTGCCTCCTTTTTTTTGGTTTTGCTGGTTATAAAGGTTTGGATTGGAGAGGGCTCACTGGATCCCAATCCTTGGAGCTGGATCATTGGATTCAAATCATAATGTGGATAGGATAGGGAGGATCAATGGCAAGGATTCATGGAGCGGGATCAGATTACCAGGAACATAGGAGTGGATTCCTGCCCCAACCAAACCGCACTCGTGTGGATTTTTATTCAACTCAATTGGCTATTCCAAAGATATCTTTTTTTCCTATTTTTGACGATTGGAGCCCTTAAGATGCACGATGGAGTTTTCATTTTTTGGTAAAAGGATCAAAGCAAGGACCTGGAGAGGTACGCTGGAGCATTCTCCTTGGAAGGATTCCGCACGAGTAGATGGTAAATGTTAAAGGGGAAAAAAGGGGGGGGCGGTTGTTTGAAAACCTTAACTCAATAAGTCATTTATCTAAATTTAAAGACACAAAGCAATTGGAGTCTAAAGATTAAGTAGGTTTTCAATTGGCTATTGCCTTTTTTTTTCTTTTCGTAAATAAAATTTTATAAAAAAAATTGCATGGTGGTTTTGTTATATTAAATAATGCCCTGTGCGCACTCACTCGTGCCATGGCAATTTCGGCTTTCATGCTTTTGATCTGGGGAATGAAGTAAGTTTGACTGGGCTTGAATGGGTGTGGCACGCCCCCCTCCCTTGTGTTGCATTGCTGGCCGCAGGCTTGTGGGCGCCGTCCGGTGTACCGTGAGGAGGGCTGAGGGTGGCCCCTGTTGAAGCTGAACCTCCCGGACCTCTCCCGGTTGTGCGCCTCTGACGTTCACAAACGAGGCTGCCCTCGGGTGGTGCGAAGCAGTGTGGCACAACGGTTTGGTGAGTGGAGGTCCGGAGAACAAGGTAAGCGTCCCAAGAGTTCTGTATGAAGCACGGCTAGCGGTGGTCAGAGTTGATGGTGTTCCACAGGAACAGTCCTTGCCATGTAAAAGGCGACAAATCTCTCTCTCCCCCCCCCCCCAGATTTTATAGCCTAATGTTTGTCTTTGAGCCCTTTGAAGCTGGAAATATTGAGCCCTTGGATTAAAAGTAAATTCAGTGAAAGGAGGCTCTGGAAAGCTTACCAGCAGCAGTTACCCACAGCAACTCCCTTGTATGCTTGTTCTGGAATAATTAGTGTTACAATGTGGGGTATACTTGGCCCAGGAGGAAGTAGGGGGCCTTGATTGTTGCTTTATTTGTGGGCGTTCCTCAACAGTACCAAGCCACACTTGAATCCTCCAAAATTCAGTGGTTCTCAACCTGTGGGTCCCCAGATGTTCCTGGACTGCAACTCCCAGAAGCCTCCACCCCTCGCTGTGCTGGAAGGGGTTTCTGGGCGTTGCAAGTCCAGGAACATCTGGGGACCCACAGGCTGAGAACCACTGCTCCAATTAGAAGAACCTTCCCTTAGATCAGGTTATGGCATGGGCTGCTCTGACACCACCCCCCCCCCCCCCCGAATAGACCATTCCGCTTACCACACTGACAAGTCTCATCATTGCTGGTGAAGAGGGCAGTCTCACAAATATTCACCACCGAGATGTTCCGTCTCGGCAGGCCTAAAACTTTCTAGATAGCTTACACGTGTTTGTAGTTTCAAAAGGGCGGGGCTATAATGCAGTGAACACTGACTAGACAAATAATGTCTCTGCTTCTGGCCACCCAGTGCAGAATTTTGAAGTTGCAGGCATAGTACCAGCAGTATTGGCTCAGAATAGCCATCCAATAACTGGCCGCACTGGGATTTAAAAGATCCCAGGATACAGAACTTGAGGAAAAGGGAAGCTCCCGCTGGCATTGGTGATTAATGAGGGACCGTGCAGAATAAGAGTCACCTATAAAAGAAACGTGGCACTTCAGAATTTCTGCTGCATCTTCTAATGTTAGCTTTTACCAATAGTAAAGGCTGCTGGCAATGAAGCCCAATTGATTTGTAGAGGACTCTGCCTATATTTATGGTGAGCCAGTATTAAACTGGGTTCATTTTAGCAAGCAGATCCCATCATGGGGGGCGACAATAAAATACCATACGGCCCAGTTACCCTTCATATTGTCAAAAGGACAAGGCTTCATACTAGGAAATGAAGTCTATTCTGCTATGAGTCCCTGAATTAGTGGATACTTGAATCCTTCCCAGGGCTGTTAAAATGCCGTTGCTAAAGACGACCCTGGTACTGAAGGATGTACAGTAATTTGAAATCCTTGACTTTCTAGTCTGAAAAAAAAAAATTGCTATAAAAATTCCTTAAGGAATTTTAAAGTGTTGCTGAGGCACACTGAGCTTCCTCAGAGATACAAATTAAAAAGGCATTTTCTGGTGACAGCTGCCTGCCAAATTTATGCAACCTGGTTTTAAAAATTGTTTTCCCGATGATAAGGCTTTTGTTTATCTGGTATGGAGGGCGGTGGAAATAACATGCCAGGTAACTGTCCCTTTGATGTGGAAAAGGAACACTTAGAAATTCATGTCAGAGAAGCAGAGTCAAGCCTGTAATTATGCTGTGAGTTTTCTTTTGTATCCTAAAACACCTGGGTCTGTAGCTTGAGGCTAAGGGTTGTGAGCCTCTGAAGGTTTCTCAACCACTCTAAATCAACTCCCCCTCCCGGCCTCGAGTGGCACAGTGCATAACAATGGAAATTACAGACTCCAATAATTTTGCTGAGATGAAGTTGCATCATGCAAAGCACAGACTGATACAGCTGCCTTGATGCCTTTAGCCTTCTTAACTCAGAGCTACTTATTTACTGGTAAAGGAGCACTCCCTGGACGTTGCCCCAGTACGCTGCTTAGGTGTTTATCACGGGGCCCTTCACTGTATTTGTGTGTTTGTTTTTAACTTGCAGCTTGTGCATTTAAAGAGCATATTGGAAGGAATAGGCAGGGCCACTGGTGGGCCAAGTGGACCAATTTTTCCAGGGCGAAAAGCGCTCCATCTCGGCTGGATTACGGCGTAAGGTTACCTGCTAATTCCTTACCCTCTGCCTCAAGCCTGCAATACAACAATATGTAAAATGGGATGCTGTTAACAATTGGCAAACGGTTTTTCTCGCTGACTTAACACACATTTGCATTTTCCTTGCTGTGTGTTTCAGAGGGCGGTTGAGTCAGAATGATGGGTCGCATTGTTTTGAAAGTTCATCTTGGCTGTTTTTTCAAGAGAAATGTGGATGATTTGAAAAGTTTTAGCCTTCATAGTAACCCTGCCAGAGAACTGTTAATCAGGGATTAGAAACAAAACCTGGCCTATTATGGAAGAAGACTATTGTTTCGAGAATATTCTTACAGAATTCTGTCAAAAGGTATATACCTGAAAAAGACCTTGTAAACATACTGACCAAACTTTTGGTTTTTGACTTCTCGTTTCTTAGCCAAATAATATACCACAAGTTTAGATCACTTCTAAGGGGTTTTTCTTAAATTCCCCCTTCAACAGTTGGCAGGATAGGCTCACGACAGAAGAAAAAGATGGACAAAAGAGAAGAGGTCATAATTTCTAGCTGTCATGAATAACTTTCTTTTGTCCTAAATTCAACCATGTTTGTAGAAGAAAGAGAAGTGTGTTGTGAACTTGCAGCCGTATCTATGTGCAGTTTTAAAATGTGGCTGCTTAATTTTTTTAAAGGCTAAGTGTAGGAGGGTTTAAGACTATAATTCACTAGAGTTTAGTAAAGGAGGCCAAGAGGAACACACGTGTAGGAAAACAGCCGGTGTTCTACACTTGAGAAAGTTGGCAGGTTTTGAGGTCTGTGCAGAGGAAATGAATAAGGTTGGCTTTGCAGAGAGGTAAAGGATTTAAGCCCAGTGTAATGCAAAGTCCGTTCATATATCTCAGCAAGAATAATTGCATTTGAACATCTGAAGCAAGTTTCTTTCATAAGCGACCTTCCAGAGGTTGAAATATTCTACAACACTTACTCTCAAACTCCCGAGGTTCCAGCTTTCAAAGCTATCGGTCCTAGTCATGCTTTTTGCGTTACTTGTATTGCTTCTCACGGGTGGTGGTTCGCTGATGCTTTTTTTTTTCATTCCTCCTTTGCCTCCCCCCCCCTCCTGCTTGCGCATACAGTCCGGCCCCTAAACCTGAAGGCGCCGAGTGCGGAGGCTCTGTTAAACATCCCTTCTACCACCAAGTGACCAGGCGAGCGTAGGCAAATTATCTCTCTTATAAAAGCTTGTGGTGCTGTTCATGCCATCATGGCTTCGCATCTACGCATAAGCTGCCTTTATAAATACAGAGCAGTCCGTGGCTTCAGAAGAGCGCATCTAAGGCAGTGGTTCTCCACCTGTGGGTCCCCAGATGTTCCTGGACTGCAACTCCCAGAAACCCCTTCCAGTCCAGCAAGTGCTGGAGGCTTCTGAGAATTGCAGTCTAGGGACATCTGGGGACCCACAGGTTGAGAACCACTGTTTTAAGAGATGGAGAGAGAGGCAGGGGGGCCAGACCCTTCTCAGAGCGGCTGATGGCGGCTGCCACTGCCTCCACCGAGAGTTTGTTGCACCAGATTTACTTCCCCACTCCTTTGAGCCTCTTCCTGATTTCTGCTGATGTTTCTGTCGAGAGTGGGTGCCCTGTTGCCCTATTTCAGATGCTGGGCTTCAACTCCCAGCATTCTATGCCATTGGCGGTGCTCTCTAGGACTGATGGAACCTGTAGTCCCAACACGTATCGCCTCTGGTGCAAAAGCTTGTCATTTTATTTGCTTCCTTTCCCACCATGCTGGTGCTCCTCCAGTCACAGGAGTTCTTCGGCAGTACTTTTTCCGCCTTGTTACCAGATATCGCCCCTTCTGCCTTTTTGCTTTTGTTTTCTACACTAAAATCGGTGGTGAATCCATAGTTCACCAGGGCCTGGGGTTGTGGGTGCCTTGCATGCTTCCGGTTTCAATTGACCAAAGTGGATGTTGGGACATTTTCATTGGTGTTTAACCATACTTGTGATTCTCCAGGAGAGCCCTCTGCTTTCCTTTGTGTTCTGTTACAAGTGTTTTTTCCATGACTGGTGGGTTTGAACAAGCTGGCCAGATTTTATGGCTGGTGGGCTATCGGCTGATGGAGGAAGGGGCTTAAATCTTCCAAGCACACAAAAGCAAAATGGAAACGTGATCTTGTAATCGACGTTGGCAGTCTATATTTGTGCATCTGGCAAAGGTTTAACGTTTGTATCTGTGACGGATGATGTGATGATCTCTTGAGGGGAGGTCTGGGCAGGAGGTGGAAGGAAGAGCTTCAGTTGGGGGGGCAGACGTGCGATGGAATTACAGTAGGGAACGTCTTAACATTTCTTGTAAAAATGTATTCTACATCTGTGTTTCTGGTTGCCATGTTTCAAACTCAAAACAAATGCCGACTGTTCTAAGTGTATTGCTTATTATTGTTCATATGTTTTAACTCGCTGTTTCTTTTGCTTCTGTATTGCTGTTCAGAAAACTTTGAAAATAAAGCAGGAAAAAAAACCAGGAAAATGGAAAAAAAACCACAAAAGTCTCTGGCTGCAATTAATTGGCCTGTCGTTTCTGTTAATAGAGGCACTGAGACCTGGAGACCTGGATTTCTGTCCTCGGAGCCCTTGGTCTTTGCCTATCCAAAAGGCCTCCCTCCTCGACACCTGGTGTTCTTACACCTTCAGCCAAACAGTTCACAAGTACAAGGAGGAGGAGGAGACCCATTTTGTGTGCTTGAGCCTGGCCTGGGAAGCTTTAATAACAAGATTTCTCCAGTGTAACCTCAGTTGGCCTTCTGAGTAGTCCCTCTCCACCACAGGAGGGATTCAGGCGTTTGCAGCCCTCCGGGATTGTAATGAGGGGAGGTGGTTCCGCTGGAAAGAAGGCAAGAACGGAGGTGGGTTGGTCTTCTGCTTTGCACTGGTCCTTTGAAAATGCAGCCAGCCTCAGAATGCTTATTGAAGCTTCAAGGCCTCGGTTGAACAAGTGGAATTCTTTGTTTACTCCAAGGGCAGGTTGACACAGTCGAGAAGTGACCCATCGGGCAAGCATGGTTACTGCACGTTTAACATGCAACCTGGATGTAGACCCTAAGGCACTATGAGGGAGGGGGTGGATAGGCACCCAAAAGTACGTGAGACTACTCCATATACTGATTCCTCGTGTTCTCTCAGCATGTAGGACCACTGTCAGATGAATTCACCCTATCCGGATATGCACAAGGAGTCCCTTGAAAGAGTTGGACTTAAACCTAAGATTCCCAATATCCCAAGTTCTGTACGCTATGCAAATTTTAGAAACGTGTGGAAATCAGTTATTTCTATTGTACTAGGCTCTTAGGCCAGTGTTGGCGAACCTATGGCACGGAGGCCAAGGGTGACCCTCTGAGCCCTTTCTGTGGACATGGCCCCGCCACAGCCACCTGTATTCAGGTTCACTTGCTGTATTGGCACTTTGTGAAAAATTAGTGGGTTTTGAATCACACTTTTGGGCACTCGGTCTCTAAAAGGTTTGCCATTACTGCTCTAGGTTGCAAGGCTCTAGGTCGTAAGGCCTTACGGCACAATGGTTAAAATGCCTGTACTGCAGTTAAAATGTGCTCACGACCTGGGGTTCAATCCCAGGTAGCTGACTTCAAGGTTCACTCGGCCTTCCATCCTTCCGAGGTCGGTAAAACGAGTACCCAGCTTGCTGGGGGGAGGGGGGAATGTGTAGCCTGCCTAATTAAATTGTAAACTTCCCAGAGTGTGCTTGAAGTGCTATGGGGCGGTATATAAGCAGAACACTTTAAACGACTTTACACACAAAGTAATGGTTGCTGCAGTGTGTCAGCATTCTTCCCAGGGATTTGGTTGATTTCGGAGTTACTGAGGTCCACAAGACATCTTGACCACCTTTCTTACACCACAGCCGTCTCCCAGTGTGTTGTGGAACCAACACAGGAGCAGCGGATGGTTAGCGAAGCATGGTTTTTTTAACCTTGGGGCTGCCAAGCTGAATTTTGAATAGCGAGGACTGAGAAAAACCAGTCTTGTCAAGAGGACGGCTTTTCTTAAAATCAGATCAGACGGCCTACTGAGTTGCAGAGAACAAGTGCCACTTGGTGCAAGTGGAATGTCATCTCGTGTTCCCAGTGCCAAGTTGGAAAACAACTATGAAGAATTTAGACCTCCTCCTTGCAACAAACCAACCCCCGAACTGTAGGTGAGTGGAAGGGCAGTTTCTCCAAGTTGACAAGTTTTCTCTTTCCTGGATTATGGGTCTTGTCTTTCATAGATATGGACAAAGCCACTGACTGTCTTTATCTCTTTTTCTTGGAGTCCTTTGTTCTCTTCTGCCCCTTGTATTCGAGGTGTTTTATATCGGTCCTGGTTTCTAAACATGGTCTCAAGAACAAAAGCTTGCTGGTGTTACTTTCTTTTCTTCTATAATTCCCTGCATCCCCTAGCCCAGTGGTGGCAAACCTTTGGCACGCCAGGTGTTTTGGACCACAACTCCCAGAATTCTAAGCCTGTATTGCCAATGGCAAAGGACTGTGGGAGTTGTCTGAGACATCTGGAGTGCTGAAAGTTCGCCACCACTGCCCTAGCCAGTGGAGTTTTACTCCCAAAAGTGGTATAGCAGGATGCCCATATCTGCAGGATCAATATCCACTGATTAGCTTATTCACAATCTGGAAAACCTGAAATTTAGATTTCTAAATGTGGTATTTCTAAATTGGCCACTAGAGGGCGCCAGATACCCTGTTATGTATATGTTTTCTATTAAAATAATGTTCACTGTAATCCACAGTTTTCAGTATCCACAGGGGAGGCTTGACATCAATGTCCAGATAAGGTGGTCCAGGCCATATTTTCAGGATCTGCTCAAGATATTCATTCTTCTGATTTTTTTTTTAAAAAATGGCTGGGAAAACTAGAACAAGTGCAATATTTATTGCTGCAACAAATCCCTCCCCCCGCCCGCCAAAAATGTTAAAAATGATTGCCTGCCATCAAGTCAATTTTGACTTTGATTCCTATCAGGTGCTCAGAAGTGTTTTTTGTTTCCGGAATCTCATATTGAGAGTAGTGTGCTTTCCGTTTCGGAAACACCATGCTGATAACTGAGCCTGCAAAGCCGAGACAAGGTTCAGTTGGAATCCTTCCCTGATGGGCTAGCTTTCTGCTTGCAGGGATGTTTTAGAGGAAGGAACACAGCCCAAGGATGAGCATGATCTTTGCTTCTGGAAGAAGGACCACCTCCCCTGGACCGGAGCCATATAAAAGGAGCTTCAGTTTGGTGGTGTTGATGGCAGCTTCTTGAATATGACCCAAAAGGTAGGGCCTAGGATGGAGCATTCTTACTAACATCTTGCCAGTGCACCCAGAAAAACTGCCTAGTCAAAGTCCTCAGGGCATATCAAGCCCACCATGTAAGAATGGGGATGATTAAATCAAAATTATATATATCCTGGGTTTGTCTGACTCCTAAAAAGTACAAATTTCATAAGATCATCATAAAAATGTTATGGTACATTTCTTATTGGCAAGCTAAGGCTACTGCTCTAAAGCTGGCTCCTTGAATAATTACCGACGGGCTCTGGCTTGCCACCAGATAGCGTCTATAGAACTCCTCATCTCTTCCAGGGATACTCGGCGGAATTGAAGAAATAAAAATGGGACAGAAACCACTATAAAAGGAATAATTCGGCAGCCCAGGCCTCAGGAGAGCAATCGTGTGCATTGTAAGGAGCTTTGTTCTCTCTGCCTTCCAGCGGAACTGGGTAATCCATTAAACTTCGTAGGTGTGAACACTTTCCTAGATTTTGGTTAAAATATTCAGATGGCTTGCAGGTTTATAAAAAAACCTCCTCACCACTGGTCCCTGAATTTGGGCTAAGCAGTAGCTGTACATGCGTGATGTTGTCACTCATTAACTGTAATAGGCTGGTGGACTTCCCGATTTGCTTTTGTAGGTCCTGTTCTCAAAGCAGGACTTGGTGAAAAGCCCAGATCAAATAATTTCTCATCAACTCTTCTTTTCCCACCTGGACCAGAAGCTACTACTGGCTCAAACTTAGAGGAACCAGTCCCCCAAGAGTTTTTAAAAAGATTAAACACAAAACTTAAGAATCCATGCCTGAAACTCCACCTGCGTTTGACCAGTTTCTAAGTATAGAAGTACATTTTGGCACACGGCGTGGGAGATCAAGAATAGTTCCGATTTTGTTTGAGTTGATTCCGTTACAAAAAAATTACTTACACCCTGTTGGTACCACATAACATCTGCCGTAACACCTTAGCTCCTGCCAACCTAGCAGTTCGAAAGCATGTAAAATGCAAGTAGATCAATAGGGGCTGCCATAAAAGGCAGGAAGGTAAAACAGTGTTTCCTCGCAGCCATGCCGGCAACGTGGCCACGGACTTGCACAGACTGGGAGCAATCTGCTGAGTACGAGGGTAAGCAATGGGCAGCCTCCAGATGTTGTCAGAGGGGGCTCCCCAATCGGGCTTAGTTTGCATAGCCAGGCATGTGAGACGTGGGGCAGTGTATCCGGGTAAGCACGCCTTGTTATGTGCCCTCAAGTTCCCTTCCGGTCAACCACAAGGATTCCACATTCAAGCTGGCCTTCTTTATTTCAAGTCCCTTGCAAGCTAAGGGCTGCCGGCACCATCTAGTGGGGGGAAATATAAATGCGGCATAGATTCACCCTCCTGTTGTCCCCTCCAATACAAAAGCCAAGGGCCAGAAGACTTCACAGCTTTTTGTTTGGTCAGTGGGGAGGGAGGTAGAGAGAATCCAATCCACCGCCACTAGGAGTGGAATTTATTTTATTTTTATTTATTTCGAATATTTTTTTTTACCCCACCTTTCTCCTTGGAAAAGGACCCAAGGTGGCTGACAATAACGAGGGGCAATATACAGCCCGGAACACTCAAGACATATTCAAGTTAAGAACAGGGAATTCAAAGAGGCATCTTAGAACATTAAAAAGTAACAGTAGAGCTACCGTGTTTCCCGAAAATAAGACAGTGTCTTATATTAATTTTTGCTCCCAAAGATGCGCTAGGCCTTGTTTTCAGGGGATGTCTTATTTTTCCATGAAGAAGAATACGGTACACATTTATTGTTATCTTATTATCGGGGAGGCCTTATTTTCGGCGGGATGCCTTATATTTCAGCGAGAAGCAAAACTGTAAGTATGTCTTATTTTCAGGGAAACAGGGTACAAAGAGCATGCAAAAAGAAAATTAAAATCCATCATGAGGGGTGGAAAGTACCATGGAAAACACTGGAGTTCTTATGATATCAGTCAATGCAATCATGTATGATAATCCGTATAAAGTTACATAGTAGGAAGTCCCTCATTCGGGGAAAGCTTTGAAAGTTATATTTTTACTTACCACCTGCATTTTGGTGAAGCAGACCTGGCACGGCCCATCCGCCATGATTTTGAGGACTTGTTTTTTCCGCCTGCACAACCCACATTTGGTTGGTGCACAGGCTGGTGAAGACAATTAAATGATTAAAACAGTTTATTCTAGTTACTGGGTTGGGGGAAACTATTTAATTCAGCAGCAGAAGGCACAACATCAGCCAGCTTTCCACTGTATAACAGTTTCCTTTTCACAAAACATAACTAAAAAAGTTAGCTTTGCTGCAGAAGAAGTAAATTTATCCCCAGTGAAGTAACAGACCCAATGGAACTCGGTTATCTCATTATTTTTACCAAAAGCAACCAATAGCATGTTGCTTGCTCTTTGTCCTTAGTGCTAAATCTCAAAAGCAGGTTGCCTTACGCAAAAATATTATTTCAGTTTCCCTGCATATGTATACGTGAGAGTCTGTAGTGTGTAGCAGATTGCGACAGACTAGCACAAGGGAAGCACAGTGTTCAAATCCTCTTTCATTTACAATAATAAAACAAATGAAAATCCAGGAAAATGCTGGTCAATTAACTCCCCAACGCAGCTGTTGTGTATGTGGTTTTCCCCTCTATAAGATGCCCCCATGTATAAGATGACCCCCCCCGCCACTTTTCCAAGCCAAAATTACAGCTTTACAACCTCGCGCTTCTCTCCTGTATCTAAGACAACTCTCAATTTTTAATCCAACAATTTTAGACAAAATATAGTCTTATATATGGGGGGGGGGACCTGTATATGTGACATGAGTATAGGACAGTGTTGGTGAACCTATGGCACGGGTGCCAAAGGTGGCCCTTGGAGCCCTTTCTGTGGGCACCCGACATCACCCCTTCACAACCCACCTGCATTCAGGCTAAATTGCTATATTGGCACTTTGCAAATAATTAGTGGGTTTTTGAATCACAGTTTGGGCACTCGGTCTCTAAAAGGTTCGCCATCACTGGTATAGGATAGCTGAATAAGATAAAAGCTGCACATACACGAACATGTTTAGGATAGATTCAGACAAATCTGTGGAAAGGATGTCTATAAACCTGTTTGAAAGCCAGTGCCTGCCGGTGAAGAAGAGATGTGTACAGAATCAAAAAACTGCAGGCAAGCTTTCTGTATGAGCATGTTCCAAAGGAAACAAGAAGGCCTAAAAATATTTGGGGCAGCAAATTGTAGGAAATGTTTTTGGACTGACAAGTATTGATGAAGTTGCAAATGGAAGCTTGTTTTCCCTTGGAAAACAATCTTTCAGTGTATGGAATGTCTAGAATTGGGTTGAACTTACTCGTTGGGCCCCATCAGATGAATAGGACAAATCCTTCCAATGCACCTTGGGCAAGCTGCACAGTTCCCAGGAACCTCCAGAAGTGCAGTGGTTCTCCACCTGTGGGTCCCCAGATATTCCTGGACTCCCAGAAACCCCTTCCAGCACAGCGAGTGGTGGAGGCTTCTGGGAGTTGCAGTCCAGGAACATCTGGGGACCCACAGGTAGAGAACCTCTGGTCTATAGCAGTGTTGACGAACCTATGGCACGGGCGCTAAAGGTGGCACTTGGAGCCCTTTCTGTGGCCACCTGACATCGCCCCCTTCATAGCCACCTGCATTCAGGTTAAATGGCTGTGAATGGGCACATTGTGAAAAATTAGCGGGTTTTGAATCGCACTTTGGGCACTCAGTCTCTAAAACGTTCGCCTTCGCTGGTCTGTAGTATTCTGTACCTGTTAAGCCTTGGAAAGCCTCAACATAAGTCAGAACTGACTTAGATGGCTTGTCGCTGCTGCTGCTGATGGTGATGATGATGAAGATAGTGATGATGATGCACAGCTCTGTAGTCTGCAACAGGATGTTGAGCTGTTGTGTGAACTTGTAAAACTAGTGGTAACAAGGTAGGAACAAACAGAACGGCAAAGCTGTGAATTAAGAGATATGAATGTTGGCCATGTGTATTCTCGGCAGACTTTAATGTTAAGAGAAATCAGATTTCTCAGGCACTCCATCCTTAGATTCTGAAGAACGCTTGCAAAACAAGGCAAACTAATTGGCCATTTATATTATGGGCAAAAAGCATTTACTATGCATTGAAGAGGGGCACGAATCAAAAAAATGGTGTTTCGTTTGTTGTTTAGGGGGTCCGTTTTGGTTTGTTTCCGTTTTTCATGAATTTTTGCAAAAAAATCGTTTTCGTTTTTGTTCGTTTCATTACCGTTTTGTTACCATTTATTTCAAATTTTTGTGATTTTTTTTAGCATTTAAAGCAGTTCAATGTATTGCTGTAATGAAAACGAAACGGACGACAAAATTTCTGGTGTCATCATCATCATCATCATCATAAATTTGTTTCTGTTCATTTCGTTTCATTTCAGAGACAAAATTCGTTTGTCGTTTCTTTACGTAACGAAACGAAAAAACGGACACGGAAACGAAAAATTGTTCGTTTCGTGCCCATCTCTACTATGCATTCATTTCAAGGCCTTCATCTTCTAAGTGTGGGCTCTCTGGAATGGCTGTTTTCTGGTTTGTATCTTTCTGATCAGTCGGCTCGTCCTTGCTTTGCGAATATGCGTGTGTGCTTGTGCCTTCGCTTACGATCACAAAGGGAGAATACGCTATTCTCACACACACAGAAACAGGAGTATTATGCAACTGTATTTTTGGGTTTGCATATTACCCCAAACCAGGGGTAGGTGGGAACCCTTTGCCATCGTGTGGTCTCACTGCAGAGTTCGGCTCTCGTCAGTGGATGCAGACTGCTGTGGGTGTACTTTTGCTGTGCCAAGGCAGCCAGGTTGGTAGAGAATTTAAGCAGCCAGCTTCTTCCATGCCAACACCCCCCGGGCTGGACCCCACACAATCAGAAGGAAGGAAGGGAAGGGAAGAAAAAGAGAAAGGAAGAAAGCAAGGAAGAATAAGAAGAAAGAAGGAAGGAAGTAAAGGAAGGAAGAGAAAGAAGAGGGGGAAAAGGGTGGAAGGAGGAAAAGGAAGGAATGAAAAGAAGAAGGAAGAAAGGAGCAGGAGAGAAAGGAAGGAAGAGAAAACTATTCCACTTGAAGCAATTGCCTGGATTTGTGTTTTTAAAAACAGATTAGTTGCCAGGCAGGTGGCCCGATTAACACGGCATCTAGAATCCTGCCCCAACCAAAAGAGCCTGTTCTCCCAAGCCAACATGGCTGGTTCCCTCTGTGTCTCATGAAAGAGAGGGAGAGGCAGCAAAAGACTGCTTTATAGACGGTGGTCTCCGGACTCTTTCATGGCTCCCTGTTTGGTTTGCGGCCTGGAGGCGGCTGCGCCGGTCCCGGCTATTGTGTGGCCGCCGCTGCCTCTCTGCGTCCCGCCGTCCAGCGAGAAGGATTTCTTGTTTCCAGTGGAATGCTAGCCATCCGCACTAATCTTCCTTGGGCCTTTGATGTGCTTCTGAATCCCCGCCTTTGTCCTCCTCCACTCTTCTTGGGGCCTCTTTCCCGCCCGAAATATTTCTTTGCTTGGAGAGAGCCCTCCGGCTGAAATGGCCCGAGCGGGTGCCCAAGCAGCGCCTTGATGTACGATTTGTCGCACACAGCCGTTGGCGCGTCTCTCTGTGTGTTTGGTGCGCGTGGAGAAGGCCAGCCTGAACAACGGGAGACGACATTTTCCTGCCATTTCATTTATTGGCTGAAAAGGAAATAATAATAACAATAATCTGACTCGGGCTTAAATGGCATGTTGGCCTTATTAAAATGAACCCAAACAAATCATAGTTTCAGCGGGATTTAGCACAGATCAGCTTTGCAAATCAGAAGTGGCATAGGTACAGATTCACCACCTCCATCAGGCACCCAAGGGTGTCTGGCTAACTCCTGCATCCACATAAAACACTGATTCTTTCTTTCTTTCTTTCTTTTTCTTTCTTTCTTTCTTTCTTTCTTTCTTTCTTTCTTTCTTTCACATCTGACTGGCAGGCCCATCTTTGCAGGGAGCCATTTCCAAAAAGTCCCGTGATGCCTTTATAAGAGGTAAACGTAAATGCTCCCCCCCTGCACATGTGTGCTAGTTGTGTCCGACTCTAGGGGCGTTGCTCATCTCCATATTCGAGGCAAAGAGCCAGTGTTGTGCAAGTCCAAGGCCACGTGGCCGGCATGGCTGCAAGGAAACACTGTTTTACCTTCCTGCTTTTTACGGTGGTACCTATTTATCTACTTGCATTTTACATGCTTTTGATATGCTAGGCTGGCCGGAGCTGGGGTTATCAGTGGGAGCCTGCTCCGGTGCGTGGCACCCAGGATTTGAATCACCGAGCTGCTGACTTTGCAGGCGACAGTTTTCGGAACCTTAGTCCTCTGAGCCATCACTCCCTGCCTTTATAAGAGACAAGCCTTTAAAAATGCAGATTTGGGGAGCAACGGACCATAAAGTATTTCTCTCCCCCGCCACCCCTGAATGGCTTGGGTTGCCCTTGGTCCAGCTGCTGCATCCCAGAGCGCCTCTAAAAGAAGGGAATGGCAAACCAATTCTGAGTTCTGTCTACCTAGAAAATCCTGGAGTTGTCATAAGTCAAAATTGACTTGGCAGGACATGATAGCGGTGTTGTTGATGATGATGATGAATTATAGCATGAACTGATGTAGATCCATGGGACCTACAGAGACCTCTCTCTATGTACATATATACAGTATTCTTTCTTTCTTTCTTTCTTTCTTTCTTTCTTTCTTTCTTTCTTTC